>ML058523.1:118300-413300 GCA_003013855.2 Liriodendron chinense
ATACGCTGAGAGAGGCGCACGGAGGAGAATGCGGTGCCTATCAAGGCGAACGGAACCTACATCATCGAGTGCGGCACATGGGCTATTATTGGCCCACCATGGTGAAAGATGCGATGGACTACGTCAGAAAATGCCATCAGTGTCAGATACATGCTGACATCATACATATACCTCCAGAAGAATTGCATCAGTCAGTGATGTCTTGGCCTTTTGTGGCCTGGGGAATGGATGTGATAGGCCCCATTAGCCCCTCTTCCTCTCAAGGGCACCAGTACATACTGGTGGCAACATATTATTTCTCTAAGTGGGTTGAGGCTGTGGCCCTGAAGAATGTGAAAACAAAACAAGTGGAGGGTTTCATCCAAAACGCCATCATCTATAGACATGGTATTCCCGATCGGATCGTCACGGATAATGGCAAGCCCTTCCGAAATGCCGTGATCGACAAGCTGTGTGCCAAGTTCAAAATCAAGCATTGTTACTCAACACCCTATTATCCTCCTGCAAACGGGCTTGCTGAGGCATTCAACAAAACCATCGTGAAGATTCTGAAGAAAACGCGGTGGCAGAGAATAAGAAAGATTGGGACAAACGGTTGCTCGAAGCACTTTGGGCATATCGTACTACGCACCGCACAGCAACGCGGGCTACCCCCTATTCACTAGTATATGGCACGGAGGCCATCATCCCTATGGAAGTTCAGGTCGAGTCCCTGCGAGTAGCACTTCAGAACTCCTTGATAGATGACCGTAATGCTAAGCTCAGGATGGTCGAGCTCGATGCCTTGGACGAGAAGAGGCTTGCGGCACAACAACGGCTAGAGATGTACCAGAAGCATATCTCAACAGCGTATGACAAGCGAGTCAGGGGTAGATCCTTCAAGAAGGGTGACTTGGTACTTGTAATGAAGCGACCGACAGCCGCGCACACTACAAAGAGCAAGTTCGACCCTAAGTGGGACCCGATATGCATCATAGAAGAAGTTTACTCCAACGGGGCCTACCGTTTAGTGAATTTCGACGGTGGCGGAGCCGGTTTTGCAATTAATGGCCGGTTCCTGAAGAAATATTACCCCTAACAGTCCACCTGTTACTTTCCTTTACATAAAATGAGAAATGTAAACTCCCCAAGAGAGGGAATGTAATAAGTAAGGATAGAAACGGAGAATGAAATGGAGTAGAATACAGTAGATAAGCCTGTAGTTACAAAAGCTAATCAGTTACTTCGTATTCTTGCAGGTCTTCCTTGCTCTTGCTATGGAGAAATAACCAAGAAGGACCATTCGTCTACGACACGAGCATATCCCGAGTTCAGAAACCCTGGACACTCCCGAAATCGACGACAAAGGGAAGTATTACTCTTTTCATTTCATTCTACATTCATCACTTATTAGAATTGAGATTATTATTGTTATTGTTAATGTCAGATTTTGTAACGAGATCCTCCGAATTTCCTCCTTCACTCCAGCAGGGACTTCCACCACCAGACTTGAAACGAGACAGCAAATAAGGGTGGCTGGGGACCAGCCGTTAGCCCTCCGATGCTTAAGTTAGGCCACCGTAAGAAGAGAAGCTAAGCAAAAACGGGACCAAGATTGAATGTTCTGCGTGTACCTGCTCTTAATGGAGCCACCCCTTTATATAGATCTGAAACAATCCAATTGTTACGTAAGATGTCGAAATCCCGTTGATGTCGCGTACGATACTGAGATCTTGCTGAAATCATGGGATAAGATCCTATCTTTCGAGTCAGATCCAACCCAATGATTTACTCCAATAATCACGCCCCTTGATGGCAATCCCTTGAGATCCGGATCCATTTAAAGAAGATAAACCCAAAAGCCAACCTATACAGGCTGCCAGTAAGCGTGGTAATAGCGCTGACATGTCATGATAAACTGGAAGCCGTAGTTGGAGTCATAGCCTCCGAAAAGGAAGGAGACGCCCATAGTTAGAGTCATAGCCTCCGAAAAGGACGGAGACGCCCGTAGTTGGAGTCATAGCCTCCGAAAAGGAAGGAGACGCCAACAAGACGGAAACCACCGAACTGGATGTAGCCCTGCTTAGTGTCGCAGAGGGATTGGGGAAATTGCTCGACGGGAATCGGGTGCTAGTGCCGAAGACCATCCAAACCAAAAACGAAGACTCAGGGCTATTCTGATGTCGGGAGCTGCTCGTGTCAGGGATGCTCGCTTTCGTGAGGTGCGACCCCTCCTGACGAGCCCAAGCAGAGCTGCTCGCATCCGGGAGATGCGACCTCTTCTGAAGAGCACGAGCCGAGCTGCTCGCATCAGGGATACGCGACCCCTTCTGAAGAGCACGAGCCGAGCTGCTCGCATCCGGGAGACGTGACCCCTTCTGAAGAGCACGAGCCGAGCTGCTCGCATCCAGGAGACGCGACCCCTTATCGCGAGCACGACCTGGACTCCTCGCATTCATATGGTCGCGACCCTTCACTTCTTGTCAGACTGTATTGGCCTACAACAGATGCCTCCCAAACCCTTGGTATTGAGGAACTATGCCAAGGGTTTGCTAGTGTTGACAGCTGGGTTCTGGGAGACAATCGCACATGATTCACTTAACGTGCTTCCGCATTTATGATGGCCAGCTTTTGCGCAGCTTTCTCTGCCGCCAGAGATGAAGCGTCAGGTGCCACGTGTTTCCGTATTTAATGCTAGCGTCCGTTCGTCTGACGTGCCGGATGAGAAGCTGCCGCGTGTCCAGCAAATCAGGCGGAATGATTGCGTATAAATATTGGACTTAGAGAAATTCCTTCATTTCCGAATTCCATTGCTGCGAAGTTTTCTTCTTCTTCTTCCTTCTCTATTCTAGAGTGAAAAACCTCTTTACGGAGGTACCCTTCTTTCTTTTTCCTCATTCATTTCTTCCTCCATCTCCCTTTTATAATGGCGGAAATCTCTGACGAAGAGATTGTTCCTCTGGGAGATGAAACCCCTGACTCCTCTGAATCCAATAACGCCAGAGTACCGGCTGGGAGGTATTCTGCCTCCGGTTACTCTTCCATCTTGACGGAGGAAAGACTCTCTAACCTTAGAGAGGTTTATAGGGTTCCAGACTCTATTTTATTCAGACTGTCTGGGAGAGGGGAGACAGCCGATGCACCACCGCCTGGGTGTGTGGCTGTTTATGAATACTTCTTCAAAGTGGGCGTACGTCTTCCCCTCCACCCCTTTATTCGAAACTTCCTCCGTCTCTACAAGATTGCCCCGGGCCAACTTATAGTTAACGGCTGGCGGGTTCTTCTAAGTGCTTTCGTCCTTTGGAAGCAGGCGGGTAACGAGGAGTTAACCGCTGAGGAATTTTTGAGGTTATTCCAGCTGAAGAAGGCGCCAGCTAGCGAGGGTTGGTACTACCTCTGCTTCTGGCACCGGAATAACTTCATTTTGGGGAACCCTTCTTCCAACTGCCCGGGATGGAGAAAGAAGTGGTTCTATGCCTCCGGCAACTGGGAGTCCGAGATGGGATCCGACCCCAAAGGCCATAATGTTAATCGCCATTTTGGCGAAGGTGGGTTAAGTGCCTGTTTACTTGTCCGAAAGGAAACAATAGCCTTGCTACATTGACGATTTAATGAACTTTCTTTTTGCTCGCAGGAATTCCAATTGGTGTGAAGCCAAATCTGCGAGGAGGGCTCAACGAAAAACTTGTCAAAGTCTACAAGCTCCCTGCGGCTGCACGCCACGTCAACACTGCTCTAGAACTTCGTCATCTTTGTGCAGCGGGTCTCACCTTCCGAGAAGAGATGACGAATGTTGGCGATAAGAGAGGCGCACTGGGGGTACTTCCCCGGCTGAAGGGCACTGCCTCGAAGAGGCAAAAGAAAACTGCGGGGGGTCCTTCAAATGCGCCTACTCCCGCAGAGGGGCCTGCTCGCGGACCCCAAACCGCCTCGAGAGGGGTCGTGACCACTTCTCGTACGACCGCGACCCCTCCGGTCAACGCGACCCCTCTCTCCACCGTGCCCCCGCCAGCTGACCTACCTCACCCTCCAATCATCGAGGTAGCCGACAACTCACCGAAAGGTGATCGGAGAGGGGGAGGCCTCCCTCCAAAGGGGCCTCCAAGCGAGCCTACTACTGCTCGCGAGTTGTTGATGCCCGCCCCTGGCGTCGCGAGTGCTCGCGACTCGGGGCCCAAGGAGATGGTCGTAGCCCAGGCTTCGGGCTCGGGGACTTTTGTCATTCCTCCACACTTGCATCCAATATGCGAGTTTATGTTTGACAAAATTTCCCCCAACTCCTTCGGGAGTCTCCCCGAACCAAGCCCCGAAGCCCTCTCCACCGACATCGGGGTGAGATTGTTGCAGGTAACAAGCACTACACGATTCGTGTTTTTCATCTCTGATATGGTGGATTGCTTTAATTTACTTCCTTTCTCACACACATATGTATTTTTTTTATTTATATAGAGCTTGGATCTCACGCTTCGAGTCAGACGTGACATCGAAGCAGCTCGCCGCAGCGTGGAGGATGCGGAGAAGAAGAAGAAGATAATGGAAGTCGAGGTCTAAGGGAGGGACCGCTTGGTGAAGGCCTTGGAGGTTCAAATCACCAAGTTGGACGAAGAGAAGAAGATTCTCCTAGTCAAGATCCAATCCCTGACTGAGCGCTTTCAGTCAGTGGACCTCCAGCTCGCAAAGCTTCAAGAGATCCATACTAAGAGCGAGAAGGAGAAGGAGATTTTTCGCAAGGATAAGGTCCAGCTTGAAGAATGGCTCAAGGATGCTCGGACCAAGTTCGAGGAGGCTAGGACCCAGCTCGAGGAGGCCCAGAAGCGACTTAATCAGTTGAAGGATGACTCCATCCACTGGGAGGAAGAACGAGTGGCTCTCGTTCAGATGGTATCTGATGAGGGTCCTCGCGCAGTTCAGGAGTTTCATACTTCTCAACTTTATGACGAGGAGCGATATGATGCGTACATCGCTGGTCGCGATTTTGCGGTCAGGGTTATGCAGCTAATTGCTCCAACTTTTAACGTTGAGGAGTTCGACAGAGTGGCATTCGAGGTTGCAGCTAAAGAACGGGCTGCTGCTGAGAACGAAGTCACCGGGGCAACAGATGCTGCTCCTGCTCCTGAAGCTGGTCCTGAAGCTGAGAGCCGCGAACCTGCGCAAGAGGATGACCAACCCTGACCTCGGCAGCTTCCCATATCATGTATTTTTTTTTTTAGAAGAGATCTGTAATTGTAAGGTCATTATTTTAATGAACACTTACTTTTTTAGTATTGTGTATTCTTCTCTTTCCTTCATTGTTGCTTTGTGTTGATCCCATTTGATTCATCAGGGGATGCGACCCATTAATGCGAGCACGAGCTTCGCTGCTCGCGATTAGGGTGCATGACTGCGAATTCGATCACGAGCCGCAGTGCTCGCGATTAGGGTGCATGACTGCGACCCTTATTCGAGCACGAGCTATGCTGCTCGCATTTTGGAAATGCGATCTCTTTCATCAGTTGCGAGCAACTAGCTCATGAAAAAATGAAGACTCAATCCGGGGGTCGTGTGACCATGTCCACGTTGAGATAGACTGATCTATCGATTGAGATTTCGATTCTACCAAGGGCAGAAGGTTGGTCAAGAGATGGTATACATTCTCTTCAGGGCTATTCAGCTCCATGTAAATGGAGAAGCAACCAACTAGTAACGACTTCAATCCTACCAAGGGTAGGCAATTGGCCAAGAGGATGTGTAAGCATTCTCTTCAGGGCTATCCAGGTCCATGTAAATGGAAAAGCAACCAACTGATATCTTTTATTTTATTCATAAAATGTTGTAATGAACTACATCGAATCTAGGGGTAGTATCGTAGCAAATGCTCCACGTGCCAAGGGCGACGTATGGGCTTCCCCAGCATGTCTTCAAGATAATAAGTACCGGGTCGCACAACCCTAATAACCCGATACGGGCCTTCCCAATTTGGATCTAATGAACGAGCAGGAACTCCGAGATTTTGCCTTAGTACCAAATTTTCGGGTTGGAAGGATCTAGGCCGAACCCTAGCATTTCGATATCGAGCAATACGTTGTTGATACGCTGCCACTCGCACTTGAGAAGCATTTCTTCGCTCTTCCAGGAGATCAAGATGAAGTCGGAGGTTTTCGTGATTGCTCGCGGGATCGTACTGCTCGATCCGATATGAGGGGACTTGAATTTCCACTGGTACCACTGCGTCAACACCAAATGCTAAGGAGAAAGGAGTTTCACCTGTTGATGTACAAGCCGTGGTTCTATAGGCCCATAATACCTCTGGCAGAAGTTCTGGCCACACCCCTTTACATTCACCTAGCTTGGTCTTTAAATGGTGCTTTATTATTTTATTCACTGCCTCGACCTGCCCATTCGCCTGAGGATGATATGGAGAAGTGCGGAGATTACGTATTTTCCATTTGTCGCAAAATTCATCAAAGGCTGCGTTGTCGAACTGCGTTCCGTTATCAATAATTATAGTATGAGGAAGTCCGAAACGACATATGATATTTCTCCATATAAACTTAGTAGTTTGTTTTTCAGTAATCTTGGCTAATGGTTCTGCCTCGGCCCATTTGGTGAAATAATCAACCGCCACGATCGCGAACCTATTCTGTCCTTTTCCCATAGGTAAGGGCCCGATGATATCGATCCCCCACTGGGCAAAAGGCCAAGGGCTATCAATTGGGGTCATCCGCTCAGACGGTACACGAGGTATAGGTAGATATCGTTGACACTTGTCGCATTTTTTAGAAAATTCGATGGCGTCTGCTTTCATCGTGGGCCAATAATATCCTTGCCTCATCGCTTTATATGCCAGGGATCGCCCCCTGGGATGATTACCACATGCCCCCTGGTGTATTTCATCTAGAACACGATGTGCTTCTTCTGGATGAAGACACCTTAGATATGGCAAGGAGAAGCTTTTTCACAACAATATTCCATCTTGTAAGGTGTACCTGGCAGCTCGAAGCCGAATTTGTCTCGCAGCTTTCTTGTCTTCTGGTAGGTATCCATCTCTGAGGTAAAGGATGATAGGATCCATCCAGCATGGAGACGATTGTACCGATAGAACTTGCTCTAGAGTCACTTGGTCGATACTCAAGTTCTGACGATGTTCGATGGGGATCGAATGTGATAACTCCGATTCCGGAGCAGAAGCGAGTTTTGCCAAGGAATCGGCAAGTTGGTTCTGCTCGCGAGGGATATGAATTATTTTATAAGTCTTCAATTTAGCGAGCAGGATGAGGACACGAGACTTGTATAAGGCCATTCTTTCTTCTTTGGCTTCGAATTCACCAAGAACTTGATTGACAATGAGCTGGGAGTCGCTATGAATTATCAAATTCTGGACTGCGAGGACAATGGCCAGTTCGAGGCCAACAATTAGGGCCTCATATTCTGCTTCATTATTGGAGACGCGTGATTCGAAACGCAGAGCGTATTGAAAATGCGACCCGTCGGGAGCCGCTAAAATCAGGCCGGCTCCACTGCCAGTGGCCCGTGACGACCCGTCCACGAAGAGCGACCATGGAGGCTGGTCGCTGGTCATGACATTATCTTCAGAAGAATATGTAAATTCGGCTATGAAGTCAGCCACGGCCTGGCCCTTGACTGCGGTCCTAGGACAGAATGAGATATCGTGCTCACTGATCTCGACCGCCCACTTAGTTAAGCGCCCGGAAGCCTCAGGTTTTTGAAGGACTTGTCGTAGTGGATGATTTGTTGGTACTAAAATAGCATGGGCTTGAAAGTAAGGTCGCAGTTTTCGAGCCGCCGTGACTAAGGCTAGGGCCAGTTTCTCCATATCAGAATACCTAGTTTCTGCATCGACCATTGCTCGACTGATATAATAAATGGGCCTTTGCACCCCGGAATCTTCTCTTATTAAAGCGGCGCTAACAGCCGTGGAAGACACAGATAAATAAAGAATGAGTTGCTCATGTGCTACAGGTTTAGATTAAATGGGAGGAGTGCTCATGTATTGCTTCAGTTGTTGGAAAGCTTCTTCACACTGAGGTGTCCACTTCCAATCAGATTTGGCCGTTGCACGAAGGAGTTTGAAGAAGGGCAAGCACTTGTCAGATGCTCGCGAGATGAACCTGTTCAATGATGCGATGCGACCTGCCAGACGCTGAACGTCCTTCAGAGTAACAGGAGATTTCATCTCTATCAATGCTTTAATCTTTTCAGGATTTGCCTCAATTCCACGCTGGCCAACCATGAACCCAAGAAATTTCCCTGCAGACACTCCAAACGCGCATTTTTCTGGATTTAACTTCATTTGATACTTCCTCATCAGATCAAAGGCTTCTCGAAGATCTGAAATGTGGTTATCTTCAACGATGCTTTTCACGAGCATATCGTCGACATACACTTCCATATTCCTACCGATTTGAGCAGCGAACATTTTGTTGACAAGACGTTGATAAGTGGCCCCTGCATTTTTAAGACCAAACGGCATTACCTGGTAGCAATATAGTCCTTGATCTGTGATGAAGGCAGTATGCTGGCTATCATGTGGATGCATCATAATCTGGTTGTAACCAGAATAAGCATCCATAAAGCTGAGGAGAGCATGTCCAGCTGTTGAGTCGACCAACTGGTCGATCCGCGGTGTCGGAAAGCTATCTTTGGGGCATGCTTTGTTTAAGTCTGAATAGTCGACACACATCCTCCATTTGCCATTAGCTTTTCGGACGAGAACTACGTTTGCGACCCACTCTGGGTAGTCAACTTCCTTTATGAAATTAGCCGCGAGTAGCTTTTCAACTTCAGTTTTGATTGCCATTTGTCTTTCTGCAGTAAAGGCACGTCGACGCTGATGTACGGGTTTATGCTTCGGGTCAATGTTGAGACGATGTGCGATGACATCAGGATCGATGCCTGGCATATCTTTATGAGACCAAGCAAACACATCCTTGTATTCGGTGAGGAAACAGATCAAATTTTCACGATGGACAGTGGTCAAGGAGGACCCGATGCACACGATCTTAGATGGGTCGTCTTCGGTCAGGTGGATCGCCACTGTTTCCTCCCCTGGAGTTCCCGACTTCAGAGCATTTTCTCTCGGATCCAATGAGGTGGTCGAGGGAACGCCGGGCGATCCTTGAGCTATTTTCAGGACGGGCGTCGCTTGAGCCTTCTTTCGATCTTGGAGGGCTATCTGGTAACAAGACCGTGCCTCTTGCTGACTTCCTCGCACGACCCCGATGCCATTTGGGGTAGGAAATTTAACACATAAATATGAAGGGTGCAAGGCCGCTTCAACCTTAGTTAGAGACGGCCGCCCCAAGATGGCGTTATATGCTGATTTTCGGTCCACGACGAGGAAGTTAACGAAGACGGTGGTCTTCGCTGGACTCTCCCCAAAAGTGACTGGGAGATCGATACTTCCTTCAGGTGTTACTACCTCTCCTCCAAAGCCGACAAGAGGGGTCGATACTGGCTTGAGGAGGTTTCTGGCAAGTGCCATCTTGTCGAAAGCCTCCAAATACAGAATATCGGCTGAGCTACCTGTATCCACCATAATTCGATGAGTCAGATAATTTGATACCTTCAATGTGACTACGATGGAATCTTCATGAGGGAAGTGAATTCCTGCTGCATCTTCGAGGGTGAAAGAAATTGGAGGATGGCTAGCTTTCTATGAGTTGGACGCTTGTTCCAGCCAATAGATCTGCTGGGGTTCTTTGGACGCCTTTCGAGCGTATGCCTTTCTTGAAGCTTGAGAGTCACCCCCGCAAGCTGGTCCCCCGACGATAGTGCGAATTTCTCCAGTGGGCTCGGCGTCCTCCTGGTCGGTTTGATGATGAGGTGGTTCCTTTTGGCGAGATGAGGTCTTCGCCCTTTCTGGTGATCGATTTTTACGAGCAACATAATCCTGGAGATGGCCTTTTCGAATAAGGGCTTCGATATGGTCTCGTAAAGAAATGCAGTCCTGGGTCCTATGCCCGTGATCTTTGTGAAAGTAATAGAACTTGGTCTTGTCCCTCTTCTCGGGATCGGATTTGATCTTTGCAGGCCACTTCACATATGGCTTGTGTTTAATCTCCATTAGAACCTTTTCAGGAGACTGATTAAGAGGAGTGTAATTATGATATTTACCAGAGTAAGGCTTCTTGGGAGAACGATCGCGCTGGTCACGACGGTATTTCTTATCTGTAGAAGAGGTTCCTTCTGGCTTGCGCTTCTTACTCTGTACTCCATGGCGTATCAATGCGACTTCTTCTGCATTGATATATTTCTGAGCTTTGGCTTGGAATTCTGCCATAGTTTTCGGCGGGCTTTTATCTAAGGAAAACCTGAATTTCTCGCTTGTTATTCCGGCAATGAGGGCTGTAAGACCCTTTTCTTCAGTGTAACCCTCAGTTTGAACGGCTTCGGCAGTGAATCGTACTGTGAACTCTTTTATCGTCTCCCCATGCTGTTGTTTCAGATTCATCAGATGGGAGGCTGGCTTCTTAATGCGAATACTCCCCATGAATTGAGAAAGGAATATCTCTGATAACTGGGAAAAGGAATTGATGGAACGGGGCTTTAACCCCCGGAACCACGTACGAGCTGCATCCTTCAATGTAAGGGGAAAAGCCCTACACATGATTTCTGAACCATGTCCCTCCAACTCCATGAGGGACCTATATGTTTCCAGATGTTCCAGAGGGTCACCAATTCCTGTGTACGGAGCGATAATAGGCGCTCGATACTTTCTGGGTAATGGGGCTTCCATGACCTCGCTGGCGAAGGGAGATTCAGATTGGTGTATCGCCGCCGTGACGGCAGATGGCCGATTTGCCTGGTATCGCTGTTCCATGACATCAAAACGATCTTGGATTCTTTTGAGATATCCTTCCCATGGTAGGGTATAGCTAGATGTTTCGGTGGTGGAGCCTTGCGGTTGAGGTTGTCGAGACGAACTGGAATGTATGGAATGTGGAGACAGTACAGGGGGATGGCCGCCGAGTGGCGGGACCTGTGGTTCGTCCATAGAATGTCTGGAGGCTACCGGTATGGGTTGCAGTGGTAACCCTCCGGAGGGTTGTTTTTGCGGTTCAGGGAAGTGTTGTTCTAGCCGATTTGACAGCGCCTGAACTCCGGCATTTAGAGTTAGGAGAGTGTTTCCGAGGAAACGTAGGACATCATCTTGATTTCCAGAGGCCTCCAATAATGGGTTCGTTGATGGCATATTTGGGGCTCCTTGAGGGATATCCGTCGGAACAGGTGGGAGGGCAGGTGCGGATTCCGTCTCATCAGGTGGAGGTGGTGCCTGCCTCGAAGTTGAAGGATGAACAGCCTTTTTAGGAGGCATCACTGAAGGATTTTGATCGGTGGTTAACACGATTGATTTTGACGATCAAGTCGTTCCCACAGACGGCGCCAAACTGTTAATGTCAGATTTTGTAACGAGATCCTCCGACTTTCCTCCTTCACTCCAGCAGGGACTTCCACCACCAGACCTGAAACGAGACAGCAAATAAGGGTGGCTGGGGACCAGCCGTTAGCCCTCCGATGCTTAAGTTAGGCCACCGTAAGAAGAGAAGCTAAGCAAAAACGGGACCAAGATTGAATGTTCTGCGTGTACCTGCTCTTAATGGAGCCACCCCTTTATATAGATCTGAAACAATCTAATTTGTTACGTAAGATGTCGAAATCCCGTTGATGTCGCGTACGATACTGAGATCTTGCTGAAATCATGGGATAAGATCCTATCTTTCGAGTCAGATCCAACCCAATGATTTACTCCAACAATCACGCCCCTTGATGGCAATCCCTTGAGATCCGGATCCATTTAAAGAAGATAAACCCAAAAGCCAACCTATACAGGCTGCCAGTAAGCGTGGTAATAGCGCTGACATGTCATGATAAACTGGAAGCCGTAGTTGGAGTCATAGCCTCCGAAAAGGAAGGAGACGTCCATAGTTGGAGTCATAGCCTCTGAAAAGGAAGGAGACGCCCGTAGTTGGAGTCATAGCCTCCGAAAAGGAAGGAGACGCCAACAAGACGGAAACCACCGAACTGGATGTAGCCCTGCTTAGTGTCGCAGAGGGATTGGGGAAATTGATCGACGGGAATCGGGTGCTAGTGCCGAAGACCATCCAAACCAAAAACAAAGACTCAGGGCTATTCTGATGTCGGGAGCTGCTCGTGTCAGGGATGCTCGCTTTCGTGAGGTGCGACCCCTCCTGACGAGCCCGAGCAGAGCTGCTCGCATCCGGGAGATGCGACCTCTTCTGAAGAGCACGAGCCGAGCTGCTCGCATCAGGGATACGCGACCCCTTCTGAAGAGCACGAGCCGAGCTGCTCGCATCCGGGAGACGTGACCCCTTCTGAAGAGCACGAGCCGAGCTGCTCGCATCCAGGAGACGCGAACCCTTATCGCGAGCACGACCTGGACTCCTCGCATTCATATGGTCGCGACCCTTCACTTCTTGTCAGACTGTATTGGCCTACAACAGTTATTATTATAAACCATTCTAACACACATCACACAAGCATAACACGATAGAGAAAATAATTGCTATTGTCATTTCATTTAACAAAAGTTTGAGTGACAACTTTTCCGACGTCGTATACATGAATGGTCAAAAGGTAAGTATCTCTTACACCAACTACAAAATTTTATAAAGGTAAGATCCTACGATCATTTCTATACATTTGAAGTCAAGAAGGAGAGCATCGGGAGCGAAAGATCAAAGCTTCTCCAAACATCCCGATATCAGCCTGATCACGGCCACCCTGGCAGTTTCCAACGCTGACTTTGCTGCAGATAACACCTCCGCAGGATCAGGAACATGTTGAAGTTCAGCAGTCAAATCCTCCAACTGCTTGCGCGCTGCTTCGCCCTCACTCTCGAGCCGCGTGACCGTTATCTGACCCTGAGTAACTACTGACTCGAGATGGGCAGCTTCGAAGCTCATGGCGATCTTCTCCGCTTGCAGATGCTCAATCTCAGCGTCGATTTCAGCTATACGGTCCAAGCACCCTTCATACTGTATCTTATTATTTTGTAGGGATTCTCATGCGTTCGCCGTAGAATGCGCGTGACGTTCCACTGCAGGTCCCAAAGACTCTACAATTTTACGCTTGTCCTCGATAGCAGGATCGGGCTCGACGCGCTCAGGGCTGCTACGTTTGCGAGGGAGCTTTCGAACGCAGAGATGTGATTGACAACCACGAGCGCATCAGACCCAACTACTCCGACACAAGCTTCCAGCGCTTTCATGCCAGCGCCTAACATATGCCATTCTTGTGGATCGGCCAACGCCTTCGCAAGGCTAGACAGCAGGCCCTTCAACACGCTCAGACCAAAACAATCTAAATGTTTAAATGCAGGAATGTCTAGCATCATAGCAATGGCGATGCCAGAATCAACAGCAGCTGCCAGAAAGAATGCAAGACGAACAAATGATGCGTTAGCAAAAATGGAAGCAGAAACTACAAGTCATAATCTAATGTAAAGTGCGAAGGAGTCGTACCAGGAACGGCAGGAAGATCAACAGCAGGCTCCGAAGGTCCCGCAATGCACGTCCCGGAATCAACAACTGTTTCCAAAGCTTCTCCCGGCAGTTCAATAGTCACAACCGGAGAAGACGCGACGGAAGTGGCAGAGGCAGGTATTGACTCAATAAGATCTGTAGAAATAAGAAGATAATAACAAAATATGGTTAGTATGATTATGCAGGAGTCGAAGAAGAAAAGTACAAAGCAGAACCACAATCGCATTTCTTACCTTGTGCTCGCGGAATGTCGGGTCTGACTTCGACCGCAGCAGAGCGTGACGTATCCACGACCTCCAACTCAACAGGACAGTGTACTCGCGATGAACAGCCTGATGGAAGGACCGAAGAAAGATCGACGTTCCCTTCACGCATCTTAAGCCCAGGAACGGATTCCTCAGTGTTATCAGCACGAACGGGCAAACAAGGAGGAACATCCGTCGACAACCTCATAGTTGGTACCACAACAGCCTGAGAAACGAAGACTAAAGGCTCGGAAGAAGGTTGGACGCTGACGTTGTTGTAGAGTTGTGCTTCGATCGCTGCCATGGCAACATCGTCAAGATCACCTACACCCCCGACTCCGGTGTCGTTTTCATAGTAATTCGCGAGGGAATCATCGTTGCTGTGATCGTTGACATGGTCCACTCCCCAATCATCACCAGAATAATCTACAGGTTCATCTTCAAGCTGTGACCTCGAACCATCGAGGCACGCCGCTCCCTGACCATCACCAGCTTCAGAACCATTTTCGGCATTGTCCCCCTCGACATCTGCAGGCTCGGACTCACCTCCGTCACGATTATCGATAATTATATCTTCTTCATCTGCGGTCTCCTCTGTAGCACCAGACCGAAGCTCACCTTCTTCGCGGCTATCGGCAATAGTCGCACCTACCACTATCTCTGGAGTAGTGATTGTTCGCTTCCTCAAGTGTAGGGTTGGGATGTAGTACTAATCTCGGTAAAACGGAAGTCGATCCACAGGGACTTATGTAGGATTTCACAAACACATCTAAAAGTGTCTATTGAAAGCTAATAATCAGATTTTGAATAGAATTGATGTGAATAGCAATTTTAAACTAATTTGAATGTAGACAATTATAAAAAGGCACTAGGGGTTCAAGGATCCACTTGTAGCAATCCTTGATGTTCAATCCGCTGTGGTTTTTCATTCTCTCAACTAGAATCGACATTAAGGTCTATCTAGTCGGATGATAGAGCTGTTAAATCATACAATCTGTCATATGTAAGTTCTATGCATAAGATTCACTCAATGTAGGCTGAGCTGAGCATGCTCAATTGCATAGGTCATTCCCCTTTCCAAAAGGTCCAGTTCACAATCATAACCATCCTCAAGTCCTGTCACAAGACAAGGCTAGATCAGGATTTGAACTTGATTCAAATCACATACACAGTCCATACATATTTCAGAAAATCAGAAAAGTAGAACTTTGGTAGGAAGTCCCTTCATGAAGATCATAGTACTAGAGCGCACTCCGATTCCTCGGATCATACAGGTCTAGACTGATACAAACCAAATAAGAAATTAAGTAATCCTCCCAAACATCCATGAGTCATCATAAGACTAAGAAAAATTACTTAAAAACTTGTATAAACTTCAAACCATAGTTCATAATCATGAATTCCATACTTAAAACCAATAAAACGAATTAAACAATCTAAGAAAACTATAAGGTTCACCTCTTAGCTCTAGCTAAGAGATTAGCTAATGAAAAGCATATTAAAAATAAAACTAGAACTAAGAAAAGGAAGAAAAACTAGCTGGAGGAGGCTAGGAAGCCTCCTATGACTTGAACTCCTTGCTCCCCACGTCCTTGGTTGCCCTGGAATAGAAGAGAGCACCTCCTTTTATAGTGCAGCAATAGTACAGCAACATAGCAGAATTTATTTCGCTTGGTACGGCTTAATCAATGGTTGGATTGCCTTCAAAATTGATTTATAGCTTCCTTGTAATGTGATCTTCCTCATAGATGATTTAGATTTCCAAGATTATTCTCTGAATGGGCCCACCAATCAGATCACCGACCACCTCTCAAAATCGCGCACTTCGGGTACCTTCAGAACCAGTCATCTTGCTTTTAACGCTCCGGAGTGTACAGATGTCGGATTGATCCCAAATTTTGAACATTGGTAGAAAACTTCCTCCTCTACATGATAGATGGATTAGATTGTCCAAAACAATCCCAGAATGTGGTCCAAAAATTAGAACACTTAGGGCTTTTATAAACTCTGCACAGTTGGATCTTTCTGGATGGTCCATCTTTCTTCAACCGGTACGATCAAACCACACATCCTTTTGATCTGAAACTTTGTGGTTATTCATATATAGATGTGTTCTAAAATATGGTCAAAGTAGATTCTTCATATCATCAATGATGGGCCACCTGGACCGGCCCAGAGTGGAACAGCGAAATCTGAAACTTTCTGGACAGTTCGTATTGTTTTGGCCACCACGATCAATCCGTAGCTCCAATCGACACGAAACCACTTGGGTTAGTTCGGCGTCGAGCTCTTCTTTGACATGGATTGTTGGATTTCCAAATATCATTAAGATGGACCCAAAAAACTGGTCCGAAAAATCAGAAACGGGAATGGCCTGATGTCTAGAATCTGGAAACTGAAATTTACATGGCCGACCGGTCAAGACCGGTCGGACAGGGCTGGCCGACCGGTCAAGACCGGTCGGGGCCTGTTCCAGCAGCTTCTGTAGAGGGCAGTAGTGTTGGCTGACCGGTCTTGACCGGTCAGACCCCATTTTCTGCTTTATTTCTTCTTTCTTTTCTTTACTTTTTTCTTCCTCATCCTCCTCTCTTTCTTCATCATTCTTTGGTCCACCTTGGGCCTTCATCAAAGGCTCCTAAATGTGCCCTTTTGGTCATCAATTGGGCAAAGCAACTCTCATTCCTACAACCACAAAACATGTATTTGATTAGTCTTTAAATTATGAAAATCTTGCATAATGGTGATGAATTGGGGTTAGAATATGCACAATTAAGAGCTCAACAGTGATCTGCAACAACGGATCCAAACTCCCCCACTTCTTGATATGTAACATTTCTGCCTTTCTTAAGTTTTTCTCAGGTGCTGACGGGTGAACTCTTGGTGTAAGTCTTATCTTGACTCTCAACTGATCTCTCGCGCGGCCCGGTGGAAGATCGTCAACGAAATCATCAGAAGGTCTAACTCCTGCCATGCCTCTCGTATGCTCACCCTCTTCGACAGATGGAGGAGCAGTCTCTGCCGGAGGACGCGAAGATCTGACCCCTTGCTGACGTCTCTGTATAGGGACCCTGAAGCAATACCATCCGTCTAACGCTCCATCTTCTTTCCTACGAGTGATCGGCACGTTCAAGGAAGTTAGATGGCTGGTACCAGGAACTCCGACGGCCTCACGCTGCTCACAAGATAACCAAGACCGTCCTCGGGAACGTCATTCAACCTTGGAGGAGAGAGATAGAGAGGAAAATCGACAGGTTTGGCATCCTGGATGCGCGCGTACTGATGCACCCACCATCTCATCCAACCATAAGAAGTCGCGGGACGTCGACTACTGCCAGGCAACACGAACCTCGCGCCAGTTCGCGTCAGCAAAATTTGGTCCCACATCCACTCCCAATGGACAATACCCGTGCCATATGCTCATTCTATCCTCGTCACGCTCGGAAGAGTCGACGGAACGCCCTGATCGTAGCCGAACTGTCTGGCGAACCTGCTCGGATAATAAGGCTCGCGCCAGAACTCCATGCCTTCGCGGAACGGGAGAGAGGCGGTCCGGATTGATATTAAGAATTCTCTGTCAGAAGAGTCAACCGAATCCTCATCATCGACGACTTCGATATCTTCATCAGCAATGGAAGCAGGAAAATGGTAAAAGTCAACTTCATTCTCACTGCAGATCCTTGAAGACACCCATTCTGGCGTCTTAAGCACCATCTTGGCCTTCATGAACCTGATAAGAGGCGCTCGGTCCGAAAAGAAGTAGGCGTGAGGCTTCATGCCATATACCCACGGGAAATAAATGCCTAACCAGCCGTAGAAATAATGCCACGGGCAATGGGCAGCATCCATTCCATCAGCGGGTTTGTCCGGATTACTGGCAACATAACCAAACGCTCTATATATGCTGCAGAGTACAGGTGGCGCTATAGCAAGACGTTGGCCACTGGCAAGGGCACCTGCCATAACGAAGCAAGAAACCCTGACGCCATCAGCACTCTTCGAGCTGGGAAGCACTACTGCAGACAACCAGTAAGCTAGGAAGCCTGTTAGCTCGCAAGTGGGAGACAATACGTTCGGGCAAGGAAATTTGCATTGGAACCTTTGTCGTAAAGCCCTTATTCTTTTAACATCAACTTTATATTTTCCGTAGTCGATCCTGAAAGAGAGAAAGGAGAGAGAATTTCACATAAGAAGATATGCAGGAGAAAAGAGCATACATCATGAGAAGAAAGAAAGAAAGGGATGTCCCGGGAAGACTTACTTCAAGCCGTGGCTGAAGTAGACTGACCAATCTTCATAGTGTATCTTTGTAATGCAGTCAAATTGTTGCAATTCATTGAACAACTCCAAACATGCCTTGGAATGATAGGCCTTCCGATCACCTTCGCGCCTGAAGCCAGACAATTCTTCATCAGAGGGGATATATTCGTGATAATACCCGCCGCGTATGGGCAGGCCCGCCATCATCTTAAGATCCCAGAGGGTTATGCTCATCTCTCCTTGAAAAAGATGGAAAGGGTTGGTAATGGAACTCCAGTAATTTAAGAAGCCCCTGAGAATCATCGGATCTCGCGGAAAGAAGCCCGCAGTCGCCTCGATGGCATAGTAGAGCCCGACCTCCCTCAGCACAGCCTCGTGCCGGATCAGAATCTCCTTCGCCCAGGGGATGTAGCTGTCACGACGGTTCAGATGCCCTCGGGTACGGAAGCTCGAAGTCTCCCACATTGCGGACGTGCTCATAGGGAGGAATCTTTGACGCACCGTCTCAAAGAAATGAGTCGGATAAGGTGCATGCGGATCACATGTAGGCATGAGGAAAGTCATTTCCTTAATCTCACCAACCTTTTGTTGCTTCCCGTTACTTCCCAGGGTGGCGGTGAGTAATCTCTCAGGAACTGAAGACCATCTCTCCACTCCATAGAACTGGCTAGGTCTACGAACATTAGATGGCTCGATGCTCAGAAAAGGTTTACACCTCATAAGAGACTTCTGGTGCAAGATGACTTCGCCATTGTAGGGGTTCGTGATGCAGATGCCACGCTCAGCAGTGATCTTGTTGCTCTCCCATCCAATCTTCATCCTTTCATATTTCAAGTCGAGGAGCTGTGTCAATCGCTCCGCTTGACTGAGCACCTTGATCGGTTGTTTTCCTCGTCCTCCTTTCTTCTTACCTTTCTGACCTGTAAGATTCTCTTCTACATTTCGAACAGGTATATCTTGAGGACCTGCCTCGATGGCACTCACCACACCAGCAAGTTGGGCATACCAATAGACCCACTCTTGTTCTGTTCCCCGCTTTGGAGGTTCAGGCTCTGTCTTGTTGACGAAGATGCGCACCAGCACTTCATGAGGAAGTTGCCCAATACGCTCCGTGAAATCCTTTATCTCGGGTTCGACCGTAGAAAGAAGCGAGAGTTACGTCTTGGAGGAGGAGGGTTAGAAGGACCTTCAGCTGTTCTTTTCCGACCGTGCTTCATCGGCGTCGGACCAGAAGCATGCGACCAAGAGGTTTCATCAGAAGATCCCATTGTCGCTACTGCAATTTACTGCAACGTGTAAACAAAACAACATTAGAGAACAACTCGATACACACGGGCAAATAGCCTAACGAAATCATATCACAAACACAAGCACAAGCATGAAGAGCATGAAAGCAACAAAATCAAGAGCATAGCATATCGATCATCATACGCATTTCATAACAAAGCAACTGCCATCATACATGCACGCATACATAGGATCGATGCACACACAAAATCATAGATTGTACCCACAATACATCCATACATTTAGTCTAAAAGTAGCCTTGACAAGTCCAGGTGCTTATAAGTAGGTACTGGACAGAGTCAGGAAACAGTTTCAGCATCATCCATATGCAACTATTCGCACACAGCAACTTTACAGGCAATCAGAACACTATAAGCGCACTCTGGCAGACATACTCTGAACCTGCCTAAAATAGACAGTCACGAGCTATGACAGGCCAAAGTAAGCAGCCAACTACAGGCCCAAGGCACTAAGCTCTAGTCGTGCTTGAATTTTAAGCGATCTAGCCTCAAACAGCACTGAATTTGACTAAGAAACAGAGCCGAAATGCCATTTCTTCACCAAGTGCAAAGCAGGGGCTAAAAATGAAAATTTTGGCTAAGTGTTGGGCTCACATGCGCCCAAGGTGGAGCCCTAGGCGCATGTGGCCTCTCACATGCGCCCAATCTATAAAATTTGGAAATGCAACTTCATTCCATAAGGCATCAGGCGCATGTCCAATCTGACATGCGCCCGACTCAGAAGAAGGAAATGAACAAGCTTGGATTGAATGCACCAGGCGCATGTGCATCCACACATGCGCCCACCTCTGATTCTTGAAGAAAATACAAGTCCGGGCAGTGCCCTGGGCCCATGCCCAGAACAACATGCGCCTGGGACATGCGCCCATATCTTCAGAGGCAATCCAACAAGCGCCTGAAGGGAAATTCCTCCGTAAAAAAATGGGTAGTAGGCCACATGCGCCCACAAGGGGACCACATGCGCTTGTACCCTGAGGGTGAGCTCTCTCACCTTGGGAGAAATCAAGTTTTCTGACTCGAAAAATTGTGGAATGACTCAGTGAGTCAATTATTTATACTTGAGCCTGGGGACTGATGCACTGCACTAGCATGACGTAAGCATCCAGCGCAGCATACCGGGGGGGCACTTGTTGGGGCTCAAATTCGCACCCATTGTAAAACAACATCCCGTGGTCTATTGACAATGATTTGGATAAGTTTTGAGGCCAGGAAAGCCCTGAAAACGCCTGCACGACCCTGATCGCTTGGTAGCGACCAAAATTCATAAACAGCATTTCGGAGCAGAACTGGACATGCGCTTCACCGCCAAATGATCCGAAATGTCCTAAAACCCTTAACTTGCAAGTTTCGAAGTCATCCGGTGCATATTTTTACCTGCGCACCTCGACATGCGTTTCGTCCCTGCCCGAAACTGACCAAAAGGGTCTGTAAGCCTACAGCTACCATTTCAGAGCAGAACCGGACATGTGTTTCACCGCCAAATGATCTGAAATGTCCTAAAACCCTTAACCTGTAAGTTTTGAAGTCATCCGGTGCATATTTTTACCTGCGCACCTCGAAATGCATTTCGTCCCTGCCCGAAACTGACCAAAAGGGTCTGTAAGCCTACAGCTACCATTTTAGAGTAGAACTGGACATGCGCTTCACCGCCAAATGATCCGAAACATCCTAAAACCCTTAAATAGCAGGTTTTAAAGTCATCCGGTGCATATTTTTACCTGCGCACCTCGAAATGCGTTTCATCCCGTTTGGAGCTGACCAAAAAGGGTTCGTAAGCCTACAGCTACCATTTCAGAGTAGAATTGGAGATGCGCTTTGCCGCCAAATGATCCGGAGTGCCCCAAAACCCTTACATAGTAATTTTGAAGTCATTACGATGTGTATTTCCAGGCACGCGCTCCCCGGAACAACGTTCCTATACGACAAGCCGACCCGGAGGCTCCAAATTAGGAATGAAGTACCAAAATCAGCAACATCTGGACTTCCACACCCCACCCGTTTATTTAGGAGGTCAATCCTAGCCTAAAAATGGCTTGGCGACAGTGAGTGCATGTCTAGAAAAGGTAGCTGTCCTTTGGAGGTCCCTCGTCGGAGCTGAAATGCTGAAATTTTCTAAGTGCTGGAATCTTGAAAATCTGACTAAGTAGTGGGAAAGCGCCTGCAAAGCACATGCGCCTGGCCTCCAACCACATGCGCTTGCACTCTATCAGTGAAAGGAAGTGAATTAAACACTTTTCTGAAAAGCGCCGGGAAATGCGCCGGTAAAGGACATGCGCCCGGATCCACCACATGCGCTTGGCTGCTTTCTGCCACATGCGCTTGACACTGTTTTCTACCACATGCGCCGGGAAATACCCGCCGGACCGGACCCGAACCCGATTATCCCCTATAAATAGTGAAGTCATTTCATTCATCAGCACGAGATCATCCCCCGCCGACCTCAGAGTGATGTAAGCACCACATGCGCTTGCTTTCTCTCCCCTCGCCGGATGCCTTGGCCGGAGTGGATTCCCTCGCCAGAAACCCTCGCCGGAAAGGGATTTCCTCGCCGGAATCCCAAGTTCAGGAAGAAAATCCTGAAAATTTTTAAGTGCTGGGCACATGCGCCGGCATATCCCCCACATGCGCCTGCTCTTTCCCCCACATGCGCGGGCTTTTCTGGCCGGAAAATTTCAAAATCTGCTAAGTCTGGGAGGGACATGCGCCCACTCCTTAGGTCCAGGCACATGTGCACCACCACATGTGCCGGGATTGCCTCCCGAACTCCCATTTTTCATGAAAAAGGGGCCACATGCGCCCGGGAGATGCCACATGCGCCCGGATGATGACCACATGCGCTTGATAGATGATGCAACACCACATGCGCTTGTAAAATGGCCACATGCGCCTGTACACACTCCCCCATGAGCCTGGATGCTGATGGGAGGGGTGGGCCTTCCGTCGCACGGCTCGCCTTCGTCCGAGATCGGATTTTGATGGAACCGCTTCTCCTGGATACGTCTCGATGAGATCTATCCATCCACCGGATCAGATTCTCCAACGGTCAATGATAAATGGCCCAAATCAGTATTTTGGTCTAAAATAACCAACACTTAGCCAATTTGGCAGCTCCGAAAATCCTTCTGAAAGAGCCGAAAACGGCCGAAAACGAGAAGAATCGGGCGGAATTGGACCGAGCCCGAGAGGGAAACTTTTCTTTTATATGACATGATACACCATAATCATGCACTGCGACGAGGTTATCCGATCTCAGGACCCTCGAATACCCTAATCGAGCAGCCGGCAGGCCTGCTACTTGGTCATTTTCAGCCCTGGGAAGTGCCCTGTTGGCCCGAAAATCGACTTCTGCTAAGCAAATTGAAATGCTATCGCACCGCGATCTTCGTGGACGTAATCCACCCATGTTCAAAGATGGTTATTCATAATACTCACCGATTTCTCTAATCAGACCGTAAGCAGGTCCACTACTTAGTCGTTTTCAGCCTTGGGAAGTGCCCTGTTGGCCCGAAAATTGACTTCTGCTAAGCAAATTGAATCGCGATCGCACAGCGATCTTCATGGACATAATCCACCCCTGTTCAAAGACGGTCATCGATAATATTCACCGATTTCTTTAATCAGACCGCAAACAGGTCCACTACTTAGTCGTTTTCAGCCCTGGGAAGTGCCCTGTTGGCTTGAGAATTGACTAGTGCCAGTTGAAATCAACCGCGATCTCAAAGACGCCTAGGCAAAGCTGAAGTACTCAGGCTATCCAACAGCCGAGTCAAGCATTCGCGGGGCACCGATCCCCATTATTCATAAGAAATTAGCATGAACAGGAGTACATCGGACCTTATACTTAGCCACTTGCAGGCATCGAAAACAGCCGATCCAGCCCATTGAATTTGGATCCTCAAAAGATCTTGGCTCGATAAAGCCTACTTGATCCCAAATAGATCATTGAAAATACTCAGAAGAAAGAATGTTCTCAAAGCCGAGTCGCCCAACTCCAGAAGAAATACATTTACTTTACTGTACAAAGCTCTATTCATCCTGGATAAAGGTCCGAGGCTAAACCTAAGGGGTTATGGTTACCACGAGAAACCACAAACAAAGAGTTCTAACTAAGCTTGAAACATCTTGCTATGGACTGCCACTATGAAAAAGACAGTCGATGCCCTACCCATCGACAACGGGTCCGTCGGTTGAGCAGATGAGGTAGTTGCGGATTGCTTTCCTAAGGTCACCCGTCATAAAAATACGGGCGCGGGCTTTAGGTTATGCCGACCAACATTTCGAGGGTATTCCAGCGGTCACCTGTTCACAGTAACAGGCGCGGGCCCAGAGTTGCACCACTCGATTAAAACCCTCGTTCGGGAACGTTGCGGAGTGCTTTCCTAAGGTCACCCGTCATAAAAATACGGGCGCGGGCCTTGGGTCATGCCGACCAACATTCGAGGATCGTGTATTCCAGCGGTCACCTGTTCACAGTAACAGGCGCGGGCCCCGAGTTGCACCACTCGAATCCTAACAGTCTCTCAACCCGGACAGTCCGAAAGAAAATGGGACATAGACATCCGGTGTGTCTAACAAATGTAGCTCAGTCCATAACAAGAAAATAAAGGTCTACACGACCATGAACTCAAGACCATAATCCCCGGCGGATTAGTCTTTTGCCTTCCAATCAAGGGTGATCAACCGTTGATGTAATTAAAGGCTCGTGACCAATATCACAGCCTGGAATGTAAAAGATCTCAGAATCTCTGGAATAAAATTCGCCTTGCGATATCTCTCTCTTGTGTACACTTTGTGATTGCTTATGATTGTCTATGAATGTCTCTATACTCAGAATTCCCCCAGAATAAAAGAAACAAGAAAGAAAAAGAAAGAAGGACTGCTGACGAGTAGTTCTGATCTTTCTTCCTACTCTTTTTCTAAGTTCTAACATCGCCGAAAGGCGATCGAAGAGGAGGAGGACTCCCTCCAAGGGGAGCTACGTGCGAGCCTGCTGTTGCTCGTGAATTGCTGACACCCGCTTTGGGTACAGCGGGTGCTCGCGAGGCGGGCTCGAAGGAGATGGTTGTGGCCCAACCTTCTGGGTCGGGAACTTTTATCATCCCACCGCACTTGCATCCAATATGCGAGTTGACAAAATATCTCCTAACTCCTTCGGAGGCCTCCCCGAACCGAGCCCAGAAGCTCTCTCCACCGATATCAGGGTGAGATTGCTACAGGTAACCAACCTTATACTGTCTTTCCTTATTTTTTTATTACTAATATGGCGGGCTGCTCTGATTTTTCTCCTCTCCCCCCTTTTTTTTATAGAGCCTGGATCTCACGCTTCGAGTCAGACATGACATCGAAGCAGCCCGCTGCAGCGTGGCGGATGCGGAGAAGAAGAAGAAGACGATGGAAGCCGAGGTCCAAGGGCTGGACCGTTTGGTGAAGGCTTTGGAAGCCCAAATCGCCAAGCTGGATGAAGAAAAGAGGATTCTCCTTGTCGAAATTCAATCCATGACTGATCGCTTTCAGTCACTAGATCTCCAACTCGCGAAGCTTCAAGAGCTTCATACTAAGAGCGAGAGGGAGAGGGAGATCTTCCGCCAAGACAAGATCCAGCTTGAAGAGCAACTCAAAGACGCTCGGACCAAGCTCGAGGAGGCCCAGCAGCGACTTAACCAGCTGAAGGATGACTCCATCCACTGGGAAGAGGAGCGGGTGGCTCTCGTCCAGATGGTATCTGACGAGGGCCCTCGCACAGTCCAGGAATTTCGAACCTCTCAACTTTATGACGAGGAGCGATATGAAGCGTATATTGCTGGTCGCGATTTTGCGGTCAGAGTTATGCAGCAGATCGCTCCGACCTTTAATGTTGAGGAGTTCGACAGGATGGCTTTCGAGGTTGCAGCTAGAGAACGAGCTGCCGCTGAGAATGAAGTCACCGGAGCTACAGATGTTGCTCCTGCTCCCGAGACTGGTCCTGAAGCGGAGAGTTGCGAGCCTGCTTAAGAGGGGGATGACCAGCCTTGACTTTGTTGCCTTCCTTCGTCTATATCGTGTATTTTTGATATCTTTTTTTTTATATACTCTTGAGAAGAAATTTGTATGTAATGACTTGACCTTTTGGTCCATTATAATGAACATCCATTTCTTCAATGTTGTGTATTTTCCCTAGTTTTCATTTTTACCTTGTGTCAATCATATACTGACTCATTAGGGGATGCGACCCCTTACTTCGAGCACGAGCTGATCTGCTCGCATTTAGGAGATGCGACCCCTTAATTTGAGCACGAGCTGCGCTGCTCGTATTTAGGAATGCGACCCCTTAATTCGAGCACGAGCTGAGCTGCTCGCATCTAACTCATGAAAAAGTGAATTAGACTCAATCCGGGGGTCGTATGACCGTGTCCGCGTTGAGATAGACTGGTCTATCGATTGAGATTTTGATTCCACCAAGGGCAGAAGATTGGTCAAGAGAGCATGTATGCTCTCTTCAGGGCTATTTTTTATCCATAGAATGGAGAAGCAACCAACTAATAATAATTTCAACCCTACTAAGGGTAGGCAATTGGCCAAGAGAATGTATATATTCTCTTCGGAGCTATTCGAGTCCAAGTAAATGGAGTAGCGACCAAAAGATGGTTTTAACCCTACCAAAGGTAGGCGATTGGCCAAGAGAATGTATGTATTCTCTTCGGGGCTATTCGAGTCCAAGTAAATGGAGTAGCGACCAAAAGATGTCTTCAACCCTTAATTCATTCGAATATCGTTAAGAGTTACATCGCATCAAGGGAAGTATTGCAACAAGTGTTCCACATGCCAAGGGCGACGTACAGGTCTTCCTTGCATATCTTCAAGATAGTAAGTGCCGGGTCGCACAATTTTGATGACTCGATACGGGCCTTCCCAATTCGGATCAAGTGATCGAGCAGGGACCCCAAGGTTTTGTCTAAGAACCAAATCACCTAGTTGGAAAGCTCTAGGCTGAACTTTAGTGTTACGATAGCGAGTAATGCGCTGCTGATACGCTGCTGCTCGCATCTGAGAGGCAATCCTTCGTTCTTCCGAGAGATCGAGGTGAAGTCGAAGATTCTCTTGGTTACAAGTGGGATCATACTGCTCAACCCGGTACGAGGGTATTTGAATCTCAACTGGTACTACCGCATTGGTACCGAACGCCAAGGAGAAGGGGGTTTCGCCCGTAGACATACGAGCCGTAGTCTTATATGCCCATAAGACTTCTGGCAAGAGTTCTGGCCACATGCCCTTACACTCACCGAGCTTGGTTTTCAAATGATGCTTGATGATTTTATTCACTGCCTCGACTTGCCCATTTGCTTGAGGATGATACGGAGAGGTGAGGAGGTTACGTATCTTCCACTTTTCATAAAATTCGTCAAAGGCTGCGTTGTCGAATTGTGTTCCGTTGTCTGTAATTATAGTGTGAGGGAGTCCATAACGGCATATGATATTTCTCCATATGAGCTTAGTAGTTTGTTTCTCAGTAATCTTGGCTAATGGTTCTGCCTCGGCCCATTTGGTGAAGTAATCGACCCCCACTATCGCGAATCTGTTTTGTCCTTTTCCAGTAGGCAAGGGCCCGATGATATCGACCCCCCATTGCGCGAAAGGCCAAGGGCTATCAACTGGAGTCATTTGCTCGGACGGTGTGTGAGGTATAGGAGAGTATCGCTGGCACTTGTCACATTTTTTAGAGAGTTCAATCACGTCTGTCTTCATAGTGGGCCAATAGTATCCTTGCCTCATCGCTTTATATGCTAGGGATCGACCCCTTGGGTGGTTACCACATGCCCCCCGGTGTATTTCATCCAGAACGTGATGTGCTTCTTCTGGGTGAAGACACCTTAAATAAGGCAAAGAAAAACTTTTACGTAATAGGATCCCATTCTGTAAAGTGTACTTGGTAGATCGATAGCGGATTTGTCGTGCGGATTTTTTGTCGTCTGGAAGAACTCCATCTCTGAGATAAAGGGTGATGGGATCCATCCAACATGGAGACGGATGTATTACAACCACCTGCTCGAGGGTGGCTTGATCGATACTTGAGTTTTGAAGATACTCAATAGGAATCGAATATGGTAACTCAGATTCTGATGCAGAGGCGAGCTTTGCCAGCGAATCAGCGAGTTTATTCTCCTCGCGGGGGATGCGGATTATTTCGTAATTCTTCAGTTTTGCGAGCAAAATGAGAACTCGAGATTTGTACAAGGGCATCCTTTCTTCTTTAGCCTCGAATTCACCGAGAACCTGATTGACAATAAGCTGAGAATCACTGTGAATGAGGAGATTTTGAATCGAGAGGACGTTTGCTAGTTCGAGGCCAACGATCAGGGCTTCATACTCTGCTTCATTATTTGAGATGCGGGAATCGAAGCATAATGCATATTGAAAATGCGACCCGTCTGGGGCGACTAAAATAAGGCCCGCTCCACTACCCGTGGCCCGTGAGGACCCGTCCACGAAGAGTGACCAGGAAGGCTGGTCGCTGATCACGATACTTTCATCGGAAGAAGAATATGTGAATTCGGCGATAAAGTCGGCTACGGCCTGGCCCTTGATTGCAGTACTGGGGCAGAACGATATGTCGTGCTCGCTAAGCTCGACCGCCCATTTAGTTAATCGTCCGAAAGCTTCAGGTTTCTGAAGGATCTGCCCTAGCGGATGATTCGTTGGTACTAAAATTGCGTGGGCCTGAAAGTATGGTTGCAACTTTCGAGCTGCCATGACTAGAGCCAGAGCCAGCTTTTCCATATCAGAGTACCGAGTTTCAGCATCTACCATTGCTCGACTGATATAATAAACGGGCCTTTGTATCCCGGAATCTTCTCTTATTAATGCGGCGCTAACGGCCGTGGGGGATACAGATAAATAAAGGATAAGTTGTTCGTGCAACACATGTTTAGATAAAACGGGGGGTGTACTCATATATTGCTTCAGTTGTTGAAAAGCTTCTTCGCATCGTGATGTCCATTCCCAATCAGATTTGGCTGTGGCATGGAGGAGCTTGAAGAAGGGTAAACATTTGTCAGATGCTCGCGAGATGAACCTATTTAGTGACGCAATGCGACCAGCCAGACGTTGGACGTCCTTAAGGGTGGTTGGGGATTTCATCTCTATCAATGCTTTTATTTTTTCAGGATTTGCGTCAATTCCTCGTTGGCTGACCATAAACCTAAGAAATTTTCCAGCAGACACTCCGAACGCACATTTTTCTGGGTTTAGCTTCATCTGATATTTCCTCATCAGATCGAAAGCTTCTCGAAGATCTGAAAGATGATCGCCTTCTACGACACTTTTCATGAGCATGTCATCAACATAGACTTCCATATTCCTGCCAATTTGCGCGGCGAATATCTTGTTGACGAGACGCTGATAGGTGGCCCCTGCATTTTTAAGACCAAACGGCATTACCTGGTAGCAATATAGACCTCGGTTAGTGATGAAAGCGGTATGTTGGCTATCAGGAGGATGCATCATAATCTGATTATAATCGGAATAAGCGTCCATAAAACTAAGTAGAGCATGCCCAGCTGTCGAATTGACCAACTGGTCGATTCGTGGGGTTGGGAAGCTATCTTTGGGGCAGGCTTTATTCAAATCCGTATAATCGACACACATTCTCCATTTGCCATTAGATTTCCGAACAAGGACTACATTCGCGACCCATTCTGGGTAGTCAACTTCTTTTATGAAATTGACTGTAAGCAGCTTCTCGACTTCAGCTTTGATCGCCATTTGCCTTTCTGTAGTGAAGGCACGTCGTCGCTGATAGACAGGTTTATGCTTCGGGTCGATGTTCAGACGGTGTGCGATGACTCTAGGATCAATGCCAAGCATGTCTTGGTGAGACCAGGCAAACACATCTTGATATTCAGCGAGGAGGCAAATCAATTCCGCTCGAAAGGCGTTCCCCAAAGAGGATCCCACACAAACAACTTTGGATGGGTCTTCTTTACTTAAAGGAATTGCTACTGTCTCTTCCCCGGGAGTTCCAGATTGAAGAGCATCCTCCCTTGGGTCCAACGAGGTATCCGCTGGGGAGTTGGGCGATGCTTGTGCTATCATCATAACTAGTGTCACTTGCGCTTTATTTCGATCCTGCAGAGCTATCTCATAACAAGACCGGGCCTCTTTTTTATTTCCTCGTACAACTCCAACACCATTCGGGGTAGGAAATTTTATGCACAGATACAAAGGATGTAAAGCTGCCCCAACCTTATTAAGAGTTGGTCGCCCCAAAATGGCGTTGTAGGTTGATCTCCGATCCACCACGAGGAAGTTTACGAAGACGGTCGTCTTCGCCGGACTCTCCCAAAAGGTGACTGGAAGGTCAATGCTTCCTTCAGGTGTCACGACTTCGCCCCCAAAGCCGATGAGGGGGGTTGTGACTGGCTTGAGTAGGCTTCTGGCGAGTGCCATTTTGTTGAAAGCCTCCAGGTACAGGATATCAGCAGAGCTACCTGTATCCACCATAATACGATGAGTCAAATAATTTGATACCTTTAATGCGACCACGATGGAGTCTTCGTGAGGGAAGTGAACTCCTTCAGCATCTTCGAGGGAGAAGGAAATTGGAGGATGACTGAGTCTTGATGCGTTAGGCATTTGTTCCAGCCAATAAACGTGTTGGGGCTTTTTTGACGCCTTACGAGCGTATGCTTTCCTTGAAGCTCGAGAATCTCCCCCGCAAGCCGGTCCCCCAGCGATGGTCACAATTTCCCCAGTGGGCTCAGCGTCTTCTTGGGGAGTCTGTCGATGAGGTGATTTCTTCTGTTGTTGCGAGGCTTCCCCCCTTTTTGGCGAGCGACCTTGCTGGGCAACATAATCTTGAAGATGACCTTTTCGAATAAGAGCCTCGATGTTGTCACGCAAAGTTACACAGTCTCGGGTAGTGTGCCCATGGTCTTTATGAAAATAACAAAACTTGCTCTTGTCTCTTTTCTCAGGATCAGATTTTATTTTCGCGGGCCATTTCACATACGGTTTATGCTTAATCTCCATTAGCACCTTTTCTGGAGGCCGGTTAAGAGGGGTGTAGTTATGGTACTTACCAGAGAAAACTTTCTTCGGAGAACGATCTCGCCGATCGCGCCTATACTTCTTATCTGAAGAAGAGACTTCCTCCGGCTTGCGCTTCTTGCCTTGTATACCATGACGTGCTAATGCTACCTCTTCAACATTAATATACTTCTGAGCTTTAGCTTGGAATTCTGTCATAGTTTTGGAAGGATTCTTATCCAGAGCGAATCTGAATTTTTCGCTGGTGATTCCAGCTATTAGGGCGGTGAGGCCCTTCTCTTCAGTATACCCTTCGATTTGGACTGCTTCGGTTGTGAACCGCACTGTAAACTCCTTTATTGTTTCTCCATGCTATTGTTTCAAATCCATTAGGTGAGAAGCTGATTTTTTGGTACAGATGCTTCCCATGAATTGGGAAAGGAACAGCTCCGATAACTGTGAAAAGGATCCGATAGATCGAGGTTTCAATCCCCGGAACCAAGTACGGGCTGCTTCTTTTAAAGTTAGGGAGAAGGCCCTACACATGATTTCTGACCCATGTCCCTCTAGCTCCATAAGAGACCTATAGGTTTCCAAATGTTCGAGAGGATCGTCGGTACCCGTATATGGGGTAATGACGGGTGTACGATACTTTCTTGGTAGAGGTGCTTCCATGACTTCGCTGGTGAAAGGGGACTCGGATCGATGTATCGACGCCACGACGGTTGATGGTCGATTCGCCTGATATCGTTGCTCCATATCATCAAAACGATCATGGATCTTTTTGAGATCTCCTTCCCATGGTAGAGTATAACCAGAAGCTTTAATGGTGGAACCATGAGATTGTTGTTGGCGAGAGGTACTGGAATGTACGGAATGTGGGGATAATATGGGGGGTTAGTTGCCAATCGGCACTCGATTCGATGGAGGATGATTTGGTTGAACCTGTGGTTCGTCCACAGAGTGTCTGGAAGCCATCGGTATGGGCTGTGCCGGCAACCCCCCAGAAGGTGGCTTCTGAGGTTCCAGGAAATGTTGATCAAGCCGGTTAGACAGGGCTTGAAACCCAGCATTGAGAGTTAGAAGGGTGTTTCTCAAGAAACGCATGACATCTTCTTGACTTCCGGAAGCCTCAAGTAACGGGTTCGCCGATGGCACGCTTGGAGCTCCTTGAGGGATGTTTATTGAAACGGTTTGAGGAACAGAATTGATTTCGTCACGTCAGGCGAAGGTAATGTTTGCCTTGATGTGGAAGGATGAACTGCCTTCTTAGGAGGCATGGCGGAAGGATTCTGATCAGCGGTAGAACGATTGACTGTGATGATCAAATCGTTCCCACAGACGGCGCCAAACTGTTTATGTCGATTTTTGTAACAGGATCCTCCGAAAGGTTACCTTCTCTCCAAGAGATTTCTTACTTGGACCTGAAAAGAAACAGAAAGCAACTAAGGGTGGTTGGCGTCCAACCGTTAGCCCTCCAATGCTTAAATTAGATAGGAAAAAGAGAAGAAATGATCAATCGAAGTTAAAGATTGAATATCGTGTACCTTTATCATCAGTAGAGTCATCTATTTATAGAGATCTCAATGATCCAATCCACTACGCAAGCTGTTAGATTAACACTGATTTCATGGGATAGGGAGCTTATCTTGCTTAATCCTTGAATAAAGATGTAGTCAAAACATCCTAGACGTCTAGCTGATTACGTCTTTGGATATTCGGGGCTAAGAATAGATATAAACCAAAACCGGCCTATACGGGCTGCTGGTACTAGTAGACGAAGGCCTTCCATACCAGAAGTCATGAACCACAATCATTCAGATGCCGGGGGCTGCTTATATCTAGAGTGCTCGTATTTAACATACGGAATGCGACCCCTTCTGTCGAGCGCGAGCCGGGCTGCTCGCATTCTAGATGTGCGACCCCTTCTGTCAAGCCGGAGCTGAGCTGCTCGCATTCTGGATGTGCGACCCCTTCTGTCAAGCCCGAGCTGAGCTACTCGCATTCTGGATGTGTGACTCTTTTTGTCGAGCACGAGCTGGGCTACTCGCATTCTGGATGTGCGACCCCTTCTGTCGAGCCCGAGCTGAGCTGCTCGCATTCTGGATGTTCGACCCCTTCTGCCGCGCCCGAGCTGAGTTGCTCGGATTCCTTTTACACGCCAAACTTATCTACAACAATTACCATAATTCGAATCTAAACACCACAACATAAGATAATCTCAGAGAATTGCAAGGAATTCATGTCCGGAGCACATGAACTCTCATAAAACATCTCAAACTAACAACTTAAGGGAATAAAAGATTAAAAACCCAAACTTGAATTGAAATTACTTGAATTAAACTGAATCAAACAAGGAAATTGGCTACAAGCTTCACCTCTCAGCTTTAGCTGAGAGATTCTAGCCGAGCATTGTCATACTACAACTAGAACTCATAATAGAAAGCATAAAACTAGAAAAATCTGAAATTGGAGGGTTGCTGACGCTCCATGACGACTTCCGTCCTCTCCTACAACCTTCCTTCGCTTCTATCATGATCTAGGAAGAGCCCCTAGGTGTCCTTTTATAGTGTTGAAGCCCCTTGCGTTGGAAACATCCAGAAATTGCATAAGGTTACGCGTTGTGCAGAAAATCTAGGAGCTTCACGAAGAAGCTTTTTTACGCAGACGACCGGTCGCACGACCGGTCTGAACTCCCTGACGACCGGTCGCAAAACGTCCAAAAATAGTCCAGCGAGTTTTGCCAAAATTCGATTTTTAATTTCTAATGCAAGGACCGGTCGCACGATCGGTCTGGGCATCGGACGACCGGTCGTGAATGGTCGAGTGGCCTCTGTGAAAAACTCTTCTTCTGCAAACAATCGGACCGGTCGGACCACCGGTCTTGGCTTCTGTTTCTGCTTTCTCCTTTTGCTCCTTGCTTCCTTTCTTCTCCTCTATTTCTACTTTCTTTGGTCCTTCTTCCTTCTTCATCCAATGGCTTCAAATGGCTCTTTTTAGTCTCCAATTTGGTGAAGTCCGCTCTCATCCCTGAAATAACAAAACATGCATTAGATAGGCCTTTTGAGCATGAAAACCGTGCCTATATTGTGATGTACTGGGCAATGCAATGTGTAAATTGGAGGTTCAACAGTGATGGTTGGTTGTTAGCACATGAGGAAGGTAGAACGCCCACCATTGTTGTTCATGTGATGGATGATTGGATGAAGATTTGTCCATCTGGATGATGATGAATGATGTTGGAGACCCAGCTGCTCAAGTGTTGTTGTTGGTCACGTGACGAGGGCTAAAGCAGTTAGCCCATTGATGAGGAGGGGTTCTCTAGCATTGCTAGATGGATGGATGGTGGAGGGGATTGAACTCCTAGCCTCACACATGTGAGTGTAGAGAGTTTTCTCTCTTGATGGACGATGGCTGCCGATGGGCTTCACGGATGGACCTTGCATGCTGGCTCGTGATGGCACATGATCATGCTTGCTGATCTTTGATGACCCTCAATGGATGGATGGACAATGCTGATTGTTCGCTTCCCCAAGTGTAGGGTTGCGAAGTAGTAATAAACTCGGTAAGACCGAGGTCGATCCACAAGGAAGGAAGTAAACAATTCCAAATTATCCTAATAACTAGAATCTAAAGAGGTTTGTGAAATTGGTTTTGAACATAAAATAAAAAATCTAATAATGGAAAGATAACTAGAGCATCAAGGATCCACTTATAGCTCTCCTTAGATGTATAATTCGCTATGGTTTCTCATTTTCTCAACTAGAATCGATATTAAGATCTATCTAGTCGGATGATAGAGCTGTTAAACCAAACAATCTGTCATATGTAAGTTCTATGCATAATATTCACTCAATGTAGGCTGAGCTGAGCATGCTCAATTGCATAGGTCATTCCCCTTTCCAAAAGGTCTAGTTCACAATCATAACCATCCTCAAGTCCTGTCACAAGACAAGGCTAGATCAGGATTTGAACTGGATTCAAATCACATGCGCAGTCCATACATATTCTAGAAAAACAGAAAAATAGAACTTTGGTAGGAAGTTCCTTTATGAAGATCATAGTACTAGAGCGCACTCCGATTCCTCGGATCATACAGGTCTAGACCGTCACAAACCAATTAAGAAGTTAAGTAATTCTCCCAAACATCCATGAGTCATCATAAGACTAAGGAAAACTACTCAAAAACTTGTATAAACTTCAAACCATAGTTCATAAGCATGAATTACAACTTTAAAACCAATAAAACGAATTAAACAATCTAAGAAAACTATAAGGTTCACCTCTTAGCTCTAGCTAAGAGATTAGCTAATGAAAAGCATATTAAAAATAAACTAGAACTAAGAAAAGGAAGAAAAACTAGCTGGAGGAGGCTAGGAAGCCTCCTATGACTTGAACTCCTTGCTCCCCACGTCCTTGGTTGCCCTGGAATAGAAGAGAGCACCTCCTTTTATAGTGCAGCAATAGTACAGCAACATAGCAGAATTTGTTTCACTTGGTATGGCTTAACCAATGGTCGGATTGCCTTCAAATTTGATTTGTAGCCTCCTTGTAATGTGATCTTCCTCATAGATGATTTAGATTTCCAAGATTGTCCTCTGAATGGGCCCACCAATCACATCACCGACCGCCTCTCAAAATCGCGCACTTCGGGTACCTTCAGAACCAGTCATCTTGCTTTCAACACTCCGGAGTGTACAGACGTCGGATTGATCCCAAATTTGGAACATTAGTAGACTTCCTCCTCTACATGATAGATGGATTAGATTGTCCAAAATGATCCCAGAATGTGGTCCGAAAATTAGAACAATTAGGGCTTTTATAAACTCTGCGCAGTTAGAGCTTTCTAGATGGTCTATCTTTCTTCAACCGGTACGATCAAACCACACATCCTTTTGATCTGAAACTTTTGTGGTTATTCATATATGGATGTGGTCTAAAAGATGGTCAAAGTAGATTCTTCATATCATCAATGATGGGCCACCTGGACAGGCCCAGAGTGGAACAGCGAAATCTGGAACTTTCTGGACAGTTCGTATTGTTTTGGCCACTACGATCAATCCGTAGCTCCGATCGACACGAAACCACTTGGGTTAGTTCGGCGTCGAGCTCCTCTTCGACATGGATATGTTGGATTTCCAAATATCATTAAGATGGCTTCAGAAAGTGGTCGGAAAAGTCAGAAACGAGAATGGCATGCTGTCTGCAATTTAGAAACTGAATTTTGCATGGTCGACCGGTCACAATCGGTCGGACAGGGCTGGCCGACCGGTCATGACCGGTCAGACAAGGCTGGCCTTGTTCCAGGGAGTGCATCCGACCGGTCATGACCGGTCGGACCCAGTTTTGCTTGTTTTTTTTCTTTCTTTTCTTCTCTCCTTCCTCTCTCTTTACTTTCTTCTTTCTTTGGTCCACCTTGGGCCTTCATCAAAGGCTTCAAATGGCCCCTTTTTGGTCTCTAATTGAGTGAAGTCCGCTCTCATCCCTACAATCACAAAACATGTATTTGATTAGTCTTTAAATCATGAAAATCTTGTATAATGAGTGATGAATTGGGGTTAGAATATGCACAATTAAGAGCTCAACACACCCCCCAACCAGCATTTTGCTAGTCCCAAGCAAAACATGCGTGAAACAAGTTCAATTCTTCAAAAACCAACTCTCCTTCAGAAACTATGCTTCTATACATCCCAAGCCACATAAGTGTAAAAGTCAGAAAAATTAGGTGATAGAAGTTGAAACCTTAAGCTCTTAAAACATAATAAATATCCATATGAAATTCTCACTGATTGATTGATGAATAGAAGAACTCGAACAAATTCAACATAGTGTGCATAGTGAAAGTTCATCTCATGAGTTTCTGGGCTCATCTTCTTCATAGATCAACTAAACTATGGATTTCAAGGTGCACAGAGCAACAACAAGCCTATGACAGGAATTTGTCTTACCGTCCTTCCGACGACTTTCACACTACGTCCCATTTCCGGCTTTGGTTACGGGTAGACCATCCCCCGGTTGGTAGTAGGTAGCCCTAATCGGAATTTTCCACCATTTTTCCATCATTCCCAATTTCATCCTTCCTTTTCCTTTTTCTTTTTAAATTAGATAGGATTTTTAGAAATCCATATCTTTTGTTATTTTCCCATGGACAAGGATGGACAAAGTACCCCGGCTTGGTTCCTCAACACCTTAAATCTAAGTCTAGCCAATCCACAAATCACATAATCCTTTCAACCCATAAAAATCGTGTAATGTGAACTAGGTGTAAAAGTGTTCAAATTTTCTATCACTCATATAAATAGGGGAATTCACATATAAAACCATTATATTAAAAGAAATTTAAAGCTTGCAACATCACTCACTTCGTATCTCCTCTTCTTATACTCGTATCATCTTGAATGCATAGAAACAACGTTTTCCAAAAGAGTTTTGAATTTTAGAAAAATAAAAAATTTTCTACATAATTGCTCGAAATGTCACAAAAGCTAGTAGATTCATCTAAGGAATCTCACCCCCCAACCAAAATCTTACATTGTCCTCAATGTAATAAGATATGCAATATGCATGACATGAGAGCAATGACACAAAACAAAGGAGAGTGAGAACGAGAGTACCTGAGGTAGCAAGTTGATCAATTCTAGCATCTTCCATTGTCTCAACAAGACTTATTCAATCCTAAATGCAGAAAGAAATCCTAACCTACCTACCTACTTTTGATTAGTCTGATCGACTACATGATCAAATTTGAGCAGGATCTTCATGAATTTCAATAGGTTTCTCATGAGGACCATCCAAAGTCCTGCTCGAATGTATACATGTGTGCGTTTCTTCATGAAAGTCCAATCATAGTATGCACCACACGCATGTAAGGAGGAGATAAGAGCAGCAAAAAGATATCTCCTCAAGTTCTGAATTGGGTTGTAATTGATTAAAAATGGGTCCTCCCAATCAGAATTTTCAATGGGTTGAAGAACCCATGATGGTGGAGAGACATTCATTAAGTATTTTTCAGTTTGGGTTGTCTCCTCCACAAATTCAGAATTGCACGGTGTTTCCACAAATAATGGTAAAGAGTGTAAATCAGTGGAATGGTGTTCTTCAGGCACCGACATCGTGTCTAACAAACTATCCAACTCCTTAATCATCTCATCATCTAGATCATAGGGGTGGGTCATGCATTCCTTTAGGAAATCGAGAGAGTCGGATGAAGGGTCCTCGTTCTCCCTAAGTGATTGAGGAAATTCTGTTTCAAGGGTAAGGAATTCCTCCTCTATAGAGGGGAGGTCTTCCAAAGAAAAATTTTCAGATTTAGTGGTAAGCACATCATCTAGCATTGGTTGATCTTTTGAAATTTCAGATTGTGCCACCCCATCATCCAAAGAAGCAGAATTTTCAACCCAAGGGAGTTCTTCCACAATAGAATCCGGCATGTGTTGTTGGTGGAAGGACTAAACAATATCGACTTCGGCCATCTCTCTAGCAAGAATATCTTCCGATGACTCAAAAACATTCGGCCCTTTAGAAGAAGAAATCATGGACTCACAATCATCCTTCAAACCCTCATTGTAGGCAATCAAACTATCATTTTCAGATTTTGTAGATTCCTCGGGTTCGTCAACCATCCTTGAAATCTCTTCATCATTCAAATTGGAATAGCTAAAAGAGATAGTTGATTCACCATAATCAATGATAATGGTAGGATCACTGAGATCAATATCCTCTAGAAGTTTAGTCATTAAATCTAGAGAAGGTTGGGTTTGGATAGCCTCATCCTCCTCATTGTTGGGGATTGATTCAGTGTTCCCAATGTTGGGTTCAATATTTTGAGATGGCGAGAGGTTTTGTATGCATTGCTCAGTTATTTCCATAAACTCTCGCAATGTATCCTCAAGAGTTCGTGTCGATTGTGGCTCATGAGAAAGAAACTCTTGAAGATAATTGTTGGCATCCATGGTTGGCTCATGTTCCATTGGACTAGAGGTGTGAGGACTCTCTCGATGAAGACCATACGTGTTATATGACGAAGACTGATAAGATGGTTGATAGGCATAACCATACAAGTGATCACGCAATGTCTTTACCGGTTGGTCATTACTCTCCCGGTCCTTTTTCTTATTCCTACCTCCAGTTAAACTTGGTGGAACACTCTTGTTATTTTCAACCCAGTAATCACGTAACGTCTTACGTTGGGGGGTAGTGGAGGTTGATTGAATCTCAGAATAATACTTATGCTTAAATTGATTCCAATCATAAAGAGTTTTGATTCCATGGTCTATCATCTCATCTTCCAAAAGGTATGCATAAGCACCACACTTCCAATCAGCCATAATGAGATTTTAAAGAGTTGGAACTACCCTAATCTAGAAAAAAGAACAAAAAGAAGGGAGATGGAGAGATGTTACCCAATAGAGCGAGATATATGTCAGCAACAATGTCCTACAAAATCCAACAAAAAATTGTTAGTAATCTAGAAAAAAAAATCAGAAAATCTTCTTCTATAAAAACTGAAAATCCTACCTAACTAAGACTACTCTATAGTTACTAGAACAATTAGAACCATTTAACCTCTTCCCCAGCAGCGGCGCCAAAAACTTGTTCGCTTCCCCAAGTGTAGGGTTGCGAAGTAGTAATAAACTCGGTAAGACCGAGGTCGATCCACAGGAAAGGAAGTAAACAATTCCAAATTATCCTAATAACTAGAATCTAAAGAGGTTTGTGAAATTGGTTTTGAACATAAAATAAAAAATCTAATAATGGAAAGATAACTAGAGCATCAAGGATCCACTTATAGCTCTCCTTAGATGTATAATTCGCTATGGTTTCTCATTTTCTCAACTAGAATCGATATTAAGATCTATCTAGTCGGATGATAGAGCTGTTAAACCAAACAATCTGTCATATGTAAGTTCTATGCATAATATTCACTCAATGTAGGCTGAGCTGAGCATGCTCAATTGCATAGGTCATTCCCCTTTCCAAAAGGTCTAGTTCACAATCATAACCATCCTCAAGTCCTGTCACAAGACAAGGCTAGATCAGGATTTGAACTGGATTCAAATCACATGCGCAGTCCATACATATTCCAGAAAAACAGAAAAATAGAACTTTGGTAGGAAGTTCCTTTATGAAGATCATAGTACTAGAGCGCACTCCGATTCCTCGGATCATACAGGTCTAGACCATCACAAACCAATTAAGAAGTTAAGTAATTCTCCCAAACATCCATGAGTCATCATAAGACTAAGGAAAACTACTCAAAAACTTGTATAAACTTCAAACCATAGTTCATAAGCATGAATTACAACTTTAAAACCAATAAAACGAATTAAACAATCTAAGAAAACTATAAGGTTCACCTCTTAGCTCTAGCTAAGAGATTAGCTAATGAAAAGCATATTAAAAATAAACTAGAACTAAGAAAAGGAAGAAAAACTAGCTGGAGGAGGCTAGGAAGCCTCCTATGACTTGAACTCCTTGCTCCCCACGTCCTTGGTTGCCCTGGAATAGAAGAGAGCACCTCCTTTTATAGTGCAGCAATAGTATATCAACATAGCAGAATTTGTTTCACTTGGTATGGCTTAACCAATGGTCGGATTGCCTTCAAATTTGATTTGTAGCTTCCTTGTAATGTGATCTTCCTCATAGATGATTTAGATTTCCAAGATTGTCCTCTGAATGGGCCCACCAATCACATCACCGACCGCCTCTCAAAATCGGGCACTTCGGGTACCTTCAGAACCAGTCATCTTGCTTTCAACACTCCGGAGTGTACAGACGTCGGATTGATCCCAAATTTGAAACATTAGTAGACTTCCTCCTCTACATGATAGATGGATTAGATTGTCCAAAATGATCCCAGAATGTGGTCCAAAAATTAGAACAATTAGGGCTTTTATAAACTCTGCGCAGTTAGAGCTTTCTAAATGGTCCATCTTTCTTCAACCGGTACGATCAAACCACACATCCTTTTGATCTGAAACTTTTGTGGTTATTCATATATGGATGTGGTCTAAAAGATGGTCAAATTAGATTCTTCATATCATCAATGATGGGCCACCTGGACCGGCCCAGAGTGGAACAACGAAATCTGGAACTTTCTGGACAGTTCGTATTGTTTTGGCCACTACGATCAATCCGTAGCTCCGATCGACACGAAACCACTTGGGTTAGTTCGGCGTCGAGCTCCTCTTCGACATGGATATGTTGGATTTCCAAAAATCATTAAGATGGCTTCAGGACATTGGTCCGAAAAGTTAGAAATGGGAATGGCCTGCTGTCTGCAATTTGGAAACTGAATTTTGCATGGTCGACCAGTCACAACCGGTCAGACAGGGCTGGCCGACCGGTCATGACCGGTCAGACAAGGCTGGCCTTGTTCCAGGGAGTGCATCCGACCGGTCATGACCGGTCGGGCCTTCTTGGCCGACCGGTCTTGACCGGTCGGACCCAGTTTTGCTTGTTTTTCTTCTTTCTTTTCTTCTCTCCTTCCTCTCTCTTTACTTTCTTCTTTCTTTGGTCCACCTTGGGCCTTCATCAAAGGCTCCAAATGGCCCCTTTTTGGTCTCTAATTGTGTGAAGTCCGCTCTCATCCCTACAATCACTAAACATGTATTTGATTAGTCTTTAAATCATGAAAATCTTGTATAATGAGTGATGAATTGGGGTTAGAATATGCACAATTAAGAGCTCAACCCTGATCGCAGAAGATGCACGTGTGAAATGATCCACCAACTCCGGGTTGAGCATGTGTTGGTTGCTTGAAGTGTCCTAATCTCTTTCACTGTGTGCACCGAAGATGGCCACAAAACTTAGATGGTTAAAATTCATTGTAGCTACTAAGCACAGATCGAGTCTCTGCTGGCGTTGGGAGAAAGAAACGAAGTGAGGAGTTCTGCTCCTGAACAAGCCTTCTGTAACTTATGCGAAAGTGTGGTTTGGCTGCAGATGCTAGGTGGGAGCTCCAGCATGAGGTTTGGGGAAATCCAAGTCGTCCTTCGTGTTGGTGACATTGGGTTAAGGTGGAGTTTGAAAAGTGAGGCAGATCCATCGATCAGATGAGCCACATCACAGGGAACAATGAAAGATTTTATGCAGGTCATTTACGGCTTCTTAGGCTGGTGATGATTGTTAATGTGGGTAGATAATATTGGCCATCGATAAGGTGAAATAGAGAAGATGACTGAACGATGAAGAAAGAGGTAGATGAGAATGATCTAGTCATTCCCACAGATGACGTCAATCTGTTAACGCCAAAAATTAGCTAACAGATGTTGGTCGAGGACCAATTTTGATTCTTAGTCGTTTGATCTTCACTCGAAGATGAATGGTGTAGATTGAGGGACCTGCAATCACCAAGAAAGATTAGGACCGCCGCCGATTGGCCCGACTAACGGCCCTCCGATGCCAAAGTCAGTACAGATACTAAAATGAAATGTTGTTGGAGTTTTAATAACGGTGGATTGCATACTTGGAGAGAGTGCAGAGGGCCTTTTATAGATAATTATTGGAGAGATTTAGGTGGATCCCAAATTTGTTGGGATAATCCTTATCTTATCTGGATCAGTGGGATAAGCCTTATCCTTATCCTTTTCTTATCAAGAGGGATAAACCAAGGCAGATGAGGCCGAGGCCTCTTGCCAAGTTGAGGGTCAAATGCCGAGGCCGAGTAGGTCGAGTGAATGGAGGCCGATCGGGTCGAGACCGAGTGCCAAATACCAAGGCTGAGTAGGTCGAGTGGCGAGTGCCAAAGCTGAGGCCGAGTGGGCCGAGTGAATGAGATCGAGGCTGAGAAGGCTGAATGCCAAGCCTGAGTGGGCCAAGCGGTGAGTGCCCAAGGCTGACTTAGCTTCCTCTCCTAAATACTCGATCCATAACCATACTTGGTGTAGAAGATGAACCCTAGTGGGAAGCTTTCCATATTTTGAGCTCAGCCTGAATCTAGTCATAACAGGCCCAAAAATGAATCAGATACAGATTTCAAGTGGCCCACACCACACCAAACAGTGGGACAATGATATCCACCGTTGAAACCCTCCTAAGGCCACAATGATGTTTATATGTCACCCAGACCTGTGGTCTGGGTGAAGGGAGAACATGAATATTAGCTTTATCCAAAACTTTTGTGACCCCATGTGGGTCCACACTGCAGACAGCGTGCAAGTGGCCCACCCCATGGGTCCCACGTGATGCATGTGTTTAATCTAGGTCATCCTCTCTTGGGCCCACCTATTATGTATATGTTTTATCCATTTCGCCCATTTGTCCTTGCATATCATTTGAGGTTATGGGCCGCCCCAGGATGAGATAAATCCAAGCTCAAGTGGACCAACGGCAAAGAATAATTGGGTCGGGACCCAACCATGGGGTTGCCTTATGACGCCCACCATGATGTGCGTTATACCCACGCTGTACATTTGTTTTACCAGGCATTATACGGCCATGGGCCCCATTGTGAGGCAGATGTTCGCTTCCCCAAGTGTAGGGTTGCGATGTAGTAATAAACTCGGTAAGACCGAGGTCGATCCACAGGGACTTATGTAGGATTTCACAAACACATCCAAAAGTGTCTATTAAAAGCCAATAATCAGATTTTGAATAGAATTGATGTGAATAATAGTTTTAAACTAATTTGAATGTAGACAATTATAAAAAGGCACTAGGGGTTCAAGGATCCACTTGTAGCAATCCTTGATGTTCAATCCGCTGTGGTCTTTCATTCTCTCAACTAGAATCGACATTAAGGTCTATCTAGTCGGATGATAGAGCTGTTAAATCATACAATCTGTATTATGTAAGTTCGATGCATAAGATTCACTCAATGTAGGCTGAGCTGAGCATGCTCAATTGCATAGGTCATTCCCCTTTCCAAACAGTCCAATTCATAATCATAACCATCCTCAAGTCCTGTCACAAGACAAGGCTAGATCATGATTTGAACTAGATTCAAATCACATGCACAGTCCCTTACATAACCCAGAAAATCAGAAAAATAGAGCTTTGGTAGGAAGTCCCTTCATGAAGATCATAGTCCTAGAGCGCACTCCGATTCCTCGGATCATACAGGTCTAGACTGATACAAACCAAATAAGAAATTAAGTAATTCTCCCAAACATCCATGAGTCATCATAAGACTAAGAAAAACTACTTAAAAACTTGTATAAACTTCAAACCAATGTTCATAACATGAATTCCATACTTAAAACCAACTAACTACGAATTGAAACATCTTGGATCCACTACAAGCTTCACCTTTTAGCCCTAGCTAAGAGGTTTAGCTGCTCATGATCCAAGGAAACATGAAACAACTAAAAAGTTCATAAAAACAGCAAACAAACTAGAGGGAGTTGTGGAACTTCGAGATTCACTTTCGCCGCCTCCATGCTTTCTTCAACCCTTCTTAGATGCCCTAGGAACGATCCCCAGGTGTCCTTTTATAGTAGGAAGGCTCCACAATTTCAGAAATATCGAGAATTTGCGTAAGAGTTACGCAGTGCGCAGAGAAAATCGGGCCAGGAATAGAAGTTTCTGATTTTTCTCATGGCCGACCGGTCTGGACCGGTCGGACTGGGCTGGCCGACCGATCACGACCAGTCTGGCCTCTTTTGGCAGTAGTCCAGCAGGCATGGCCGACCGGTCAAGACCGGTCGGGCTTGTTCAGCATTGGTCCAGCAACCATGACCGACAGGTCAAGACCAGTCGGACCATCTTATGTAATCCTCAGCGTGCCTGGCTGACCGGTCTAGACCGGTCAGGCTCTTTTGGCCGACCGGTCAAGACCGGTCGGTCACACTCTTTTTCAATTTCTTCCTTTTCTTTTTTCTACTTTCTTCTCTTTCTTGCTTCTTTCTTCCTTCCTTGCTTCTTTCTTCCTTCGGCCCTCCTTGGGTCTTCATCCAAGGTTCTGAATCAGCTCTTTCCATCATCAATTAGGCGGAGTTCACTCTCAAACCTGCAATCACAAAACATGCATGAGATTTGTCTATAAACCATGCAAACCTCGCACAATGAGTGATGAATTGGGGTTAGAATATGCACAATTAAGAGCTCAACACACCCCCCAACCAGCATTTTGCTAGTCCCGAGCAAAACATGCGTGAAGCTAATCCCATTCTTCAAAACTCAACTCTCCTTCAGAAACCGTCCTTCTATACATTCCAAGTTACATAAGTGTACGATTCAGAAATAATAGGCGACAGAGGTTGAAACCGTAGACCCTCAAAACATAATAAGCATTTATATGAAATTCCCACTGATTGGTTGATAAATAGAAGGATGTGAACAAATTCAATCTAGTGTGGACAGTGAAAATTCATCTCACGAGTTTCTAGGATTATCTTCTTCATAGATCAACTAGACTATAGAACTCAAGGTACATAGAGCCACATCAAGCCAATGACAGGAATTTGCCTTACCGTCCTTCCAACGACTTTCACACTACATCCCATTTTCGGCTTTGGTTACGGGTAGACCATCCCCCGGTTGGTAGTAGGTAGCCCTAATCGGAATTTTCCACCAATTTTCAATCATTCCCAATTTCATCCTTCCTTTTCCTTTTTCTTTTAATTTAGATAGGATTTTTAAAAATCCATATCTTTCGTTGTTTTCCCATGGACAAGGATGGACAAAGTACCCCGGCCTGATTTCTCAATACCTTAATTCAAAGTCTAGCCAATCCATAAATCACCTAATCCCTTCAACCCATGAAAATCGTGTAATGTGGACTAGGTGTAAAAGTGTTCAGATTTTCTATCAATCACAGAAATAGGAGAATTCACATATAAAACCATTATGCTATGAGAGATTCCAGACATACAGCCCCATGCACTTCATATCTCCTCCTCTTATGCTCATGTCATCTGGAATGCATAGAAACAATGTTTTCCAAAAGAGTTTCGAATTTTTGAAAAATCGAAAAATTTCCACATAATTGCTTGAAATGTTACAAAACGCTGGATTATCCAAGTGATCCTACACCCCCCAACCAAATCTTGCATTGCCCTCAATGTAAAAGATGAGCAGTAAACAAACATGAGAGCAATGTGAACATAAAGGGAGTGAGGAGTGAGAGTACCTGACAGGTGAAAGTTGGAATTCCTCCTCCTTCTAACAAACCTAAGCAAAAATAAACCAAAGCAACAAAATCCCAATCCTAACTACTCTATATCTCCGTCAGACTAGAAGATCAATCATCCTGATACACAGGATCATTCAGGGGTATGGACATACCTTCTGAAGGAAACTTCTCAAAGAACGGCTTTAATCGCTGCCCATTCGCTTTAAAAATGTTGCCGTTCCTTGGATTCAACAGCTCGACAGTCCCATATGGATAGACAGTTTGCACAATGTAGGGACCGGTCCATCGAGATCTCAATTTTCCCGAAAATAGATGTAAGCGAGAATTGTACATGAGGACTTTTTGATTGATCGTGAATGTCTTGTGAAGAATATTCTTATTATGGAATATCTTCGTCTTGTCCTTGTAAATTCTCGCATTCTCATAAGCTTCATTCCGGATTTCTGCAAGTTCATTCAATTGTAGTTTGCGTAACGAGCTTGCCTTGTCAGAATTGAAATTCATCTTCTTAATAGCCCAATATGCCCTATGTTCCAACTCCACAGGCAAGTGACAAGCCTTCCCATAGACAAGTCTATAGGGAGACATTCCAATAGGGGTTTTGAGTGCAGTACGGTAAGCCCAAAGCGCATCGGTAAGCCGAAGCGACCAATCCTTGTGATCGGGGTTCACCATTTTCTCTAGAATGTGTTTAATCTCCCTATTGGAAATCTCAGCTTGTCCACTAGTTTGTGGGTGATAGGGAGTGCTCACTTTGTGCGTTACGCCATATTTCTTCATTAAGGTTTCAAAAGGGCGATTGCAAAAGTGAGACCCTCCATCACTTATGATGACTCGGGGCGTTCCAAACCGGGAAAGAATATTCTCTTTTAAGAAGCGAATGACCGTTTTATGGTCATTATTCCGGCAAGGGATGGCCTCGACCCATTTGGAAACATAATCAACGGCAAGCAAGATGTATAGGTTTCCAAAAGAAGATGGGAATGGGCCCATGAAATCGATGCCCCAACAATAAAAAATTTCGATTATTAAGATGGGATTGAGTGGCATCATATTTCTACGGGAGATTCCTCCTAATTTCTGACAAGGTTCACATGCTTTGCAAAACTCATGTGTGTCTTTGAACATGGTGGGCCAATAAAACCCACATTGTAGAATTTTCGCTGTGGTCTTTTTAGCCGAAAAGTGGCCACCACATGCCTGAGAATGACAGAAGGAGATGATACTTTGTTGTTCCTCATCTGGCACACATCTCCTTATGATTTGATCGGGACAATACTTGAATAAGTATGGGTCGTCCCATAGGAATTTTCGCACCTCCGTGAAGAATTTATCCTTATCTTGCTTTTTCCAATATGTAGGAATTGTACCTGTAGCAAGATAGTTAGCAATGTCCGCATACCATGGCGATTGGGAAACAGCAAAAAGTTGTTCATCAGGGAACATGTCATTGATTGCAGTCGTTTAAGGGGAATCAGTGAGGACAAGTCGAGAGAGGTGGTCAGCTACTACATTCTCTACTCCTTTCTTATCACGTATTTCTATGTCAAATTCTTGGAGTAGAAGGATCCATCTTAACAACTGTGGTTTAGCATCCTTCTTAGAAAGAAGATACTTAAGCACGGCATGGTCAGTGAATATAATGATCTTGGATCCAATCAAATAGGACCTAAACTTGTCCAAGGCAAAAACTACGGCTAAAAGTTCTTTTTCAGTAGTGGTGTAGTTTGCTTGGGCTGAGTTTAGGGTTCTACTTGCATAGTAGATGACACATGGCTTTTTCTCTTTTCTTTGACCTAACACGGCCCCAATAGCATAGTCACTAGCATCACACATAATCTCAAAAGGAATGCTCCAATCAGGTGGTTGCATTATGGGAGCACATGTCAACATACCTTTAAGGGTGGTAAAGGCCTTTTGACATTCTTCATTCCACTCGAATGAATTTTCCTTTTGAAGTAGGTTACATAAAGGGCGAGACAGTGAACTGAAGTCCTTTATGAACCTTCTGTAAAATCCTGTGTGTCCTAAAAAGAACCGTACATCTCCTATGCTTTTGGGTGGTGGAAGGTTAGAGATAAGATCAATTTTCACTTTGTCCACCTCGATTCCATTTTGTGAAACGATGTGACCAAGTACAATTTCCTTTTGAACCATGAAGTGACACTTCTCCCAATTGAGCTCAAGGTTCTTCTCTTCACATCTTTTCAGCACAAACTTCAAGTGCTCAAGGCACTCATCAAAGCTACAACCAAATACGGAAAAATCATCCATGAAGACTTCGAGAATGGTCCCCACCATGTCAGAAAAAATACTCATCATACAACGCTGAAAGGTGGCAGGGGCATTACATAGTCCAAACGGCATCCGTCGGTAGGCGAAAGTGCCAAATGGACATGTGAATGTAGTCTTTTCTTGGTCTTCACGGGCAATTTCTATTTGGTTGTACCGCGAATATCCATCAAGGAAGCAAAAGTGGGAATGACCCGCCAACCGTTCTAAAATTTGATCAACAAATGGTAGAGGGAAGTGGTCTTTCCTCGTGACAGTGTTGAGCTTCCTGTAGTCAATGCACATTCTCCAACCGGTAGTGACTCTAGTTAGCACGAGTTCATTATTGGCATTGGCTACGATGGTTATTCCGAATTTCTTAGGCACCACTTGAGTTGGGCTCACCCATTGGCTATCGGATATTAGGTAAATAATACCCACATCCAATAGCTTTACCACTTCGGCCTTAACCACGTCCTTCATATTTGGATTTAGTCGTCTTTGTGGTTGCCTAGATGTCTTCGCATTCTCCTCAAGGTGTATGCGATGAGTACAAATCAGTGGGTCTATGCCTTTGAGATCCGCAATTGACCATCCAATGGCACTCTTGTGTTCTAATAGAGTGGCTATTAGCCTACTTTCTTGTTCCTCATCCAAGTGGGAAGAAATCACCACTAGATATGTCTCATCTTGACCTAAATAAACGTATTTCAGCTCACTTGGTAATGGTTTTAGGTCGAGTGTTGGTGCCTTGATGTGGGATGGGAGGGCCTTGTTCTCGTTTATAGGCAAAGGCTCAAATAGGGCCCTCCATCTTTTATTATCAAGCACTGGCATCATCTCTAGTATGGCATCCATCTCTTGTATTGTGTCATCATTTATCTCATGAGAGTAGGCCACACATGCCTCCAAAGGGTCGGAAGATAGTGATAAGGGGACTGTATCTTCCACGAATGATTCAATCATGTTTAAGTCGTGGACATCATCATCAATCTCCCGTGGTTGTTTGCATAAATCAAATATGTTAAGCTCAAGGGTCATATTTCCAAAGGACATTTATACAAGTCCGTTTCTACAATTTATAATGGCATTTGAAGTAGCTAGAAACGGTCGTCCAAGTATGACGGGAATTTGAGCACCGGTGCCTATTATGGGATGTGTATCCAAGACAATAAAGTCTACTGGGTAGTAGAATTTATCAACTTGGACTAGAACATCCTCTATCATTCCTCTCGGTAAACGGATGGATCTATCAGCAAGTTGGAGTGTGGTTTTGGTGGGTTTCAATTCACCTAACCCTAATTGTTCGTAGACCGAGTATGGAATGAGATTCACACTTGCCCCCAAGTCAAGTAGGGCTTGTTTGATCCGGTAGTCTCCTATGATGCATGAGATGGTTGGACTACCCGGATCCTTGTATTTTTGGGGCACCTCTTGTTTGATGATGGCACTCAAATTCTCAGTCAAAAGAACTTTGTTGTGAACGTTGTGTTTCCTTTTGACTGTACACAATTCCTTTAGAAATTTTGCATAAGATGGTATTTATTTTATTGCATCCAACAACGGGATGTTGATCTTCACCTGCTTGAAAACTTCTAAAATTTCCAGGTTTTTATCTAAAGGTTTAGGCGAAATCAACCTTTGTGGAAATGGAGCAACCGGCTTGTATTGCCTTTCCGGTTCTTTCTCTTGTGGGGTATTGTTCGAGCTATCATCCTCTTTAGAAATTTCCGGATCCTTAGGCTTTGGGGCCTTTACCGGATTAGATTTGTCAATTTCTTTCCCACTTCTCAAAGTGGTGATAGCTTGAACATGTTCCATGTGGTGGGAGGATGAGCTTGCATCTTGTATCTCAAACTGGGTTCTTTGGTTAGGAAGAGGTTGGGCAGGAAGTGTGCCCTTCTCTCTAACACTAAGATGAGATTCAACTCTAGCCAGTGATGTTTTCAATTCATTGATGGCTTGAGTTGAATTTTGATTGAATTTCAATTGCTCTTGCATGAACCCATCTATTTTTAGAGAATTAGTCTTGTTATACTTAGCTTAGACCGATACGAATGCACCCAACATCTCCTCTAGTGATACTTTTGGAGTGTTGCTTGCATTTGCAGTGGGTCCATTCCTCCAACTAAAGTTGGGATGGTTCTTCCAATTAGGATTAAACGTGTTTGATTTTGGAGCACAAAATTGCTGTTGATAACTGTTTATGGCATTTGTTTGTTCTTGTAAGATGCCTTGAACTGCTGAAATTGTGGGGCAATCTTGTGTTGCATGTTGATTTCCAGCACAAATTCCACAAACAGTTTCAACATCAGTGGAGTTGTTGGTTTCTCCTTTCCTTAATTCCATGGCTTCGACCTTTCTTGTGAGGCTAGCCACCCGTGCACTTATGCTATCTTTTTCTGATAAGACATACATTCCCCCTTTTTCCTTTTGTTGGCCAGTCTTGGAATTTGTTAGTTTCGATGTGTCCCAAGCCTGTGCATTCTCAGCCAATTCTTCCAAATAATCCCATGCTTCATCAGCTTCCTTATTCATGAACTCCCCATTACACATCATTTCTACAAATTGGTGCATGGGTGAAGTCAGTCCTTCATAGAAAAAGCTTATAACCCGCCAAATTTCATAGCCATGATGTGGGCATGCATTTAATAAATCCTTAAACCTCTCCCAACATTGGAAGAAGGTTTCATCTTCCTTTTGGGCAAAGTTCATGATAAGGCGCTTCAACATGTTCGTTTTGTGAGTAGGGAAGAATTTTTTTTATAAATTCTCTGTGCATATCAGTCCATGCACCAATTGATCTTGGCCTTAACGCATAAAGCCAGCCCTTGGCTTTATCCTTAAGAGTGAAAGGGAAGAATTTGAGTCTTACTACATCTTTAGTCACATTTGCAAAGTGCATGGTGGTGATTACCTCATCAAACTCCTTAAGGTGTTGATAAGCACTTTCACTGTCTAATCCATGGAATTTAGGGAGAAGTTGGATCACTCCCGGTTTTAAATCCACATTCCCTGCATTTTGTGGAAAAACTATGCATGAGGGGGTGCTCGCTCTTGCGGGTTGTAAGAAATCACGTAAAGTCCTAGGTCGGGGAACATTCTCAACCACATTCTCCCCTGTTTCAGTTTGGTTTTGGACCGGATTAGGTTGATTTGCAGCCATATTTTCAGACAAAATTGGAGAGTTTAGATGTCTCCTAGCACGTGGTTCTCTGTCAATTCCTTCTACTATCCCCCCTTCACTTATGAGTCGGTTATTGGAATCCCGAGCCCAATGTGGCATGCAAAACCAAAAAAAATAAGAAACAAAGAGAGAGAAGAATTCTTCCTCCCTTTCTTTACTTTTCTTTAAGACCGAAGCACAAGGTGTCTTGCAATGGCTAAGCCAGAGGCAAGGATAGAGACCGATTTCTCCTGGTCAATAGGGGTTCAGAGAACTCCCCACCCACTCTTTGAATCTTTTGAGAAAAAGTGCAGAAAAAGGAGAAAGAGGAGTAGAGATGAGAAAAGAAATCTCTGAGCACAAGGTGATCCAAGACGGCAGTGCCGACTAATAGGAATCCAGGTGAAAAAACGGCCGACCTTTCAGAGATCCAAAAGGAGTCTCCACCCACTCTACAAGAGATGAATATGATAGGAATGAATAGGAGAAGGAGAAGAGTAAGGTTTAGAAAGATAGAACCTGATTCGGCACTTGAAATCCTTATATCTTCTTCAACTTCTTAGAAATCCCTGAAAAGAAAAATCAAATAAACAAACTAAGTTAGTCCTAAAATCCTAAAAATCCTAAATAGATACTAATTTCAGAAATTTGTGAAAAACCGTCAAAATCCCCGGCAACGGCGCCAAAAACTTGTTCACTTCCCCAAGTGTAGGGTTGCGATGTAGTAATAAACTCGGTAAGACCGAGGTCGATCCACAGGGACTTATGTAGGATTTCACAAACACATCCAAAAGTGTCTATTAAAAGCCAATAATCAGATTTTGAATAGAATTGATGTGAATAATAGTTTTAAACTAATTTGAATGTAGACAATTATAAAAAGGCACTAGGGGTTCAAGGATCCACTTGTAGCAATCCTTGATGTTCAATCCGCTGTGGTCTTTCATTCTCTCAACTAGAATCGACATTAAGGTCTATCTAGTCGGATGATAGAGCTGTTAAATCATACAATCTGTATTATGTAAGTTTGATGCATAAGATTCACTCAATGTAGGCTGAGCTGAGCATGCTCAATTGCATAGGTCATTCCCCTTTCCAAACAGTCCAATTCATAATCATAACCATCCTCAAGTCCTGTCACAAGACAAGGCTAGATCATGATTTGAACTAGATTCAAATCACATGCACAGTCCCTTACATAACCCAGAAAATCAGAAAAATAGAACTTTGGTAGGAAGTCCCTTCATGAAGATCATAGTCCTAGAGCGCACTCCGATTCCTCGGATCATACAGGTCTAGACTGATACAAACCAAATAAGAAATTAAGTAATTCTCCCAAACATCCATGAGTCATCATAAGACTAAGAAAAACTACTTAAAAACTTGTATAAACTTCAAACCAATGTTCATAACATGAATTCCATACTTAAAACCAACTAACTACGAATTGAAACATCTTGGATCCACTACAAGCTTCACCTCTTAGCCCTAGCTAAGAGGTTTAGCTGCTCATGATCCAAGGAAACATGAAACAACTAAAAAGTTCATAAAAACAGCAAAACAAACTAGAGGGAGTTGTGGAACTCCGAGATTCACTTCTGCCGCCTCCAAGCTTGCTTCAACCCTTCTTAGATGCCCTAGGAACGATCCCTAGGTGTCCTTTTATAGTAGGAAGGCTCCACAACTTCAGAAAGATCGAGAATTTGCGTAAGAGTTACGCAGTGCGCAGAGAAAATCGGGCCAGGAATAGAAGTTTCTGATTTTTCCCATGGCCGACTAGTCTGGACCGGTCGGACTGGGCTGGCCGACCGGTCACGACCAGTCTGGCCTCTTTTGGCAGTAGTCCAGCAAGCATGGCCGACCGGTCAAGACCGGTCGGGCTTGTTCAGCATTGGTCCAGCAACCATGGCGGACCGGTCAAGACCGGTCGGACCATCTTATGTAATCCTCAATGTGCCTGGCTGACCGGTCTAGACCGGTCAGGCTCTTTTGGCCGACCGGTCAAGACCGGTCGGTCACACTCTTTTTCAATTTCTTCCTTTTCTTTTTTCTACTTTCTTCTCTTTTCTTGCTTCTTTCTTCCTTCCTTGCTTCTTTCTTCCTTCGGCCCTCCTTGGGTCTTCATCCAAGGTTCTAAATCAGCTCTTTCCATCATCAATTAGGCGGAGTTCACTCTCAAACCTGCAATCACAAAACATGCATGAGATTTGTCTATAAACCATGCAAACCTCGCACAATGAGTGATGAATTGGGGTTAGAATATGCACAATTAAGAGCTCAACAGCAGACTCAAGTCTTAAATGAGGACAATAGTGATTAAGTACCTGTCATTGAAAGCCATTCAAGGACCCCTTTGTAACGTTTATTGACCATGTGTTTATTTATCATCCCCTTGAGTGCAGGGAAAGCACAAATACCGAATTGATTCAAATCATTGGAACCCACTTGATGTATGTGCCTCCCCACACCTTTGTGTGGTTATCACCAACCGTGAGGTCCACCATGTTTATGCATGTATTATAACCACATTGGCCATGAGCCATTGTAGTATGATGTGTATGTCTAGCTCTCCATTGAGACCGCCTTGATTATTGAACTTGATCCCAATCGCCCAAATGAATGGACAACACCATGTTGTATGGCCTTGAGAACACCTTAGGTTCTCGGCCTCCACCTCCAACTTCAATCCTTGCAAGCTTTGGAGACCAATCCTTCAATCCTTGCAACAACAGATCAGCAACTCCTGCCGTCCAATCTCCAATAGCACCCATGTACATCATCATCATCACCTTCCAAGCTTTGGAGACCGTTCACTCCATCAAACAGCGTGTGGCCCCCGTTGCTGCATCTCAATTATTTCAACACAATCTTCACATGTCATCAGACCATCAAATGGATGGTTAACGACCATCAAATGGATGGTTAACACGCCTGCCACGCGGAGCTACCTTGTCCACACATCTAGCATGTCATTGATCCAACATTTTAACTTCATCAACATCGCACCTTCCTCACACATGTGAAGTAACTCTCATCCTCCGTCCACATGTGATCGTTTAGCAATTGCGACAGTGAGCATCAGCGTCCAAACAGCTATGGTTGTCTTCATCAATAGCAATTAGGTGCTGATCTGCAACCGTCTAGATGATGGGAATGGACCACCATTCATCATCACGTGTGGGGCCAGCGACCATCAACGCCGCCCAGCTGATCTTCATCATCCAGACCTTGTGCATACAAACAGCACAACTGCTGCCCCATCAAGCGTCCATCCTACGATCCTTTCACGTCCACACCCAGCATCAGCTTGCTGCCTCAGATCTCCACTCCTACACGTACAAGCAAGGAGGTCTTTCCCTCCATCTTTTCCACGTGATAGCTACCAAGGAGTTGGACATCCATCTTCTCTCCACACATGCAGTAAACAAAAGTTGCTCTTATCTCACATAGCAGCGACACGTGCCAGCATGAGAAGCCCCCCATCATCTTGCATGTACATCCAGCACGTCTAAGGGTTGTCCAAGCCTTTCATGCCTTCAACATCTCGCATCAGATGGACACCAGTTCGGACGGTCGTCCATGCAAATTCACCATGTGAGCAACGCATCTAGCAGAGGCTTGCACTTGCATCCACAACAACCATCAAAGGGCCAGAATCTTTCAACCGTGCACCAATCCGATATCACAATGGGCCTCATCCACTCTCCACCATCAAGCCATATCTCAGCCCCGGCCCACTTCTCACATGTACATTGGTGGACCGCTCCAAATCCAGCTCCATCAGCAACCGTCCAAGACCAGATGAGCCATCCATCCATTCAAGTGTGCAAAGGAGATCTCAAATCTCAACCATCAACAGTCCAACGAGGATGGACGTCTTCAACGTGTGCAACTCTTAAAAGACTTGCCCCACCTATATATCTAATCAACGTTCAAACAGGTGGGCCATCTTCAATCAATAGCCTAGATTAATAAGGTGGAGACCTTTAGCACCATCGCCTCTAGGCCATGCTAATTAAGCTCAGCCCACTCAGACGCATTAGTAGTAACCTCTTCAAAGTTCCGTGCTCAGACTTTCTAACCACGAAACTTGGGGGGGCTTCTGTTATGGGTAAATTCGAGCTGAGCTCAAAACATGGAAAGCTTTCCACTGGGGTTCATCTTCTACACAAAGTATGGTCATGGACGAACTATTGAGGAGAGGAAGCTAAGTCAGCCTCTATTGTAGAATAAAGTTGTTCGTCGAAAGATGTGATCAAAAAGTGATTGAGAGAAGTCATTATCAGATTGTTCGATGGCGAGCCTCCTCCATTTATAGTTCATCTCAGATCCCCGAGCAATGCCATCTGATCAACATGCGAGCAGCTCGGCTCGTGAGCAACTCCCGTCATGAGCACTCCGGACATATGACCACTCTCGCCATAAGCACTCCCGAATATGACCACTCTCGCCATGAGCACTCCCGAATATGGCCACTCTCGTCATGAGCACTCCGGACATATGACCACTCTTGTCATGAGCACTCCCGACATATGACCACTCTCGACATATGACCACTCCCAAACATATGACCACTCTCGTCATGAGCACTCCTGACATGCGAGCAGCCCTGGTCTCTGGTCTCTGGTCTCTGGTCATGCGAGCAGCTCTGCTCTCTGCTCTTTGGTCTCTGGTCATGCGAGCATCCCTGCTCTCTGCTCTCTGCTCTCTGCTCTCTGCTCTCTGGTCTCTGCTCTCTGGTCTCTGGTCTCTGGTCTCTGGCGAGGACGTCCTTCAGCTCATAGTACCAGCAGCCTATATATGCGAGCAGCTTGTCTCGCGAGCATCTTCCGACGTGCGAGCAGCTTTAACTACTGATGATCAGCGATGACATCCCTTAGCCGATAGTACCAGCAGCACGTATATGCCGATTTTGGGCTTATCTTCGCCTACGGCTCCGTGTCTTAAGGGATCGCTATCAATGAACGTAATTGACCAGATGAGTAATTGGATTAGATTATTCCTTTATCTGAGGATAAGCAGGATAAGCACCTTATCCCATGAAATCAGTAGATGATCTCGGTATCTTACGTAATAGAATGGGACATTCAGATCTATATAAATAGATGGTTTCATCAATGAGAAGGTACACAATCTCTAAGCCTACATTTCACACTTCATCTTACTATCACAGTACCCGTACTGACTTTGCCATCGGAGGGCCATAAGCCGGGCCAACCGGTGGTGGTCCTAACCTTTCTTGGTGATCGTAGGTTCCCCAATCTACACCATTCATCTCCGATTGGAGGTCAGACGACGAAGAATCAAAGTTGGTCTCTGACCAACATCTGTTAGCCAATTTTTGGCGTTAACAGATTGGCGCCGTCTGTGGGAACGACTAAATTGTTCTCGCCTATTTCTTCCTTCGTCATTCAATCATCTTCCCCCTTTTACCTAATCAATGGTTAGCATCATCTACCACACATGCTCAACCAAGAGTTGGTGGATCATTTCACATGTGCATCTCCTCCAGTCTCATCTTCCTCTCCAGCACTCCAACGTCAGGAGGGGCCCACATCTCCACCAAGCCGCTCAGTCGTCCATCAGTTGAGGACGTCGCACCCATCATCGATGGCCTTCATCTTGCATGTACATCCCGTCTTCCAGAGACCAGGGCATCATAAGTGTACAACCCCTCATCCAAAGTTCCTGATTCCACGTCACCTAGCCTTCATAAGTGTAAACATCCAACCTAATGGTGGACATCATCAATGCCCAACAGGTGGGCCATCTTCAATCATCAGCACCTGATCAACCAACGATGCAGATGGGCGTCCATCATCTCCGTCCAACGGGTTTTGCATTCACATGTCATGCAACCATCACATCTTCTCAGCTCTGACATTCCGCAGCTGTCTGGAACGTACAACCCCCTCAAAGCCCAGCCATTGATCATACTTCATAGATCTGCCCCGTTCATCAGCATGAGAAACCTCAGCCATAAAGTTGTCTCATCCAGAACCTTGTCACAGACTCTGATCTGCCAAAATTGATAAATGACTTGGATTTCTCATAAGACTCACTACAAGAAAACGGTGTTTTACCGACGAAAGTATTACCGACGAAATTGTTTTCGTCGGTAAAAAGCCATTTCCCCGACGAAATGAGGTATTCGTCGGTAAAATACATACCAGCACACCCTTTTACCGACGAAATTATGATTTCGTCGGTAAAAAGTTTATTACCGAAGAAATTACCCGTCGCTAAAGAAAAAAGTAAGAAATTTAGCTTTTACCGACGAACATTTTCGTCGGTATAAGTCTTTTTTGGGCGACGATTATTGCCTGTCGGTAATAATGTGTGGTATCTGCGTAAGGTAAGGAAGATGACTTTTGCCGACGAAATTTTTCGTCGGTAAAAGTCATTTTTACCGACAAAAATGTTCGTCGGTAATAATATTGATGTTTCCCGCCCAAGTGAAAAAGAGGACTTTTACCGACGAAAACTATGCTTATACCGACGAAAATTTTCGTCGGTAAAAGTCTTTTATTTCACTTACCCGATCGGCCTCCCTCATTTCTCTCCTCTCTCTCACTCTCGCTCTATTCTCTCTCCTCTCTCTCTCGCGCGCGCTTCCGGCCGGCCCACCCATCTCGGCTCTCCCTCATCTCCGACCGCCGGCCGTCGACGTCACCGGCGGCCCACCGCCTCAGTCGACCACCCCCCCCCCCCCCCCCCCCAGCCGACCAGTGTCGCCGGTCGCCCCTCGCCTCCACCGACCTCTGTGCGCCGCCGCCTCCTCCGGTAAGCCTCTCCCCCTTTCTTCTTGCTCCATTTCCCCTCACTCCCTCTCTCCTCGTTGTTGATTGTGGGGCCCACTCCCAAAATCCAATGCATGTGGGTCCCACCATCGCTGTCCGTCCAATGCATGTTGGTGGGTCCCACCGTCGCTTTCTATTTGCATGTGGGTCCCACCGTCGCTTTCCATAGTGCATTGCATGTGGGGTCCACCTTAGCTGTCTACAATTTGGTGGGGCCCACTGATTTATTAAATCCCTAATTAGGGATTTCGAAATTAAAATTCCCTAATTAGGGATTTCAAAATTAAAATCCCTAATTAGGGATTTAAAAATTTAAAATCCAAAATTTTGTTTTACAAATTAAAAAAAATGAAATACGTAATTGTGGGGCCCACCATTGCTGTCCACTGGCTGTGGGGCCCATGTCGCTGTCCACTGGCTGTGGGGCCCACGGTCGCTGTCCACTGCCTGTGGGGCCCACGTCGCTGTCCAGTGCCTGTGGGGCCCACCGTCGCTGTCCACTGGCTGTGGGGCCCCCGAAGATGGGAACCGCTGGTGCCAAAAAATGAAGCATATCAAAATCTAAAGTGGACCACAACACAAGTGTGAACTGAATGTCTATCATTGAAAAATTCTTAGAGGACACAGAAGTTTTGGATCAAGCTGATATTTGTGTTTTCCCTTCATCCATATCCATGTGATCTTATGAACAGGTTGGATGACAAATAATGATCACTGTAGGTCCTGGGAATGGTGGAAATCATTATTCCCACGATTTCCCATGGCATGGTCCACTTGAGATTTGGATATGCTTAAATTTTGGGCTCAACCACTAAAATGAGCTGAAAAAACATAAGGACGGAATAGATAAATCACATACATTCTAGGTGGGCCCAACTGAATTTACTCTACATGATAAGAGCGTTCAGAGTTACTCTACACGCAATCCGATTCCCATGGTGGGCCCCATACATACTTATTTGTTGAGAAAGTAGCAGTCATTAGGTATATATTTGATTAGACTTGATTCATGGTGTTGATGATTCTGTCATTTTATGTGCTTGTGTATCTGGAATTGATGGAGCAAACCCGGGATGTGCGTTGGAGCTACCCGTGGTTGATTTATGTGGATGTATGTTGTGGATGTATTTGGCTTATTATTAATAGTTATTTTTTGTCCACAAATGGTAGTATAATAGAATCAGTTAGCCCATTTGGAGATTTCTATATTGCCGAGCATAGATAAAGTGTGTTTTGGAGGTATAGAAATCTACCAAATTGTCCTGTTGGACAGTCCAAGGTTGGATAGATTGGAATGTTATCGTTGTTTGTCATTTACATGCTCTGTCATTAGTTTCGTGCGGTAACTCTCCTATTCTCTCTGGATATGTTTCTTATGTTTAATTCCATTGTCAATTTAATCCACACAATGTGTGGATAGTTGACGTGGAAATTAAATGTAAGATAAATATATCTGGAGAGATAGGGGGAGATGCTGTCGAAATTTAGGCTTGGGCATTTAAATGGAAATAATGATAGCATTTCAATCTATCCATCCTTGGATGGGCGACTGATTTTATTATATTATCATTTAGTGGCAAATTAGATGACGAACATGATACTTGTGATTAAGAGTAGTTGATTGATGTTGATGTTGAGCTGGGGTCCCTGGAAGGTGGGAACCGCGGTTTAGACCATGATGATGAAGCTGTCCATTTCCTATGGACAGCAATATGGGTGGCCTGGCCATTTGGACAGGCCCGTGTTTATGTATTAGCTCGAAATTAATGGAGCAGACCCGGATGTGCGTCGGAGCTATCCAGGTGTTGAGTGGGGGTCCCTGGAAGGTGGGAACCGCTGTTATGACCATGATGATGAAGCTGTCCATTTCCTATGGACAGCAATATGGGTGGCCTGGCCATTTGGACAAGCCCGTGTTTATGTATTAGCTCGAAATTAATGGAGCAGACCCGGATGTGCGTCGGAGCTATCCGGGTGTTGAGCGAGGGTCCCTGGAAGGTGGGAACCGCTATTATGACCATGATGATGAAGCTGTCCATTTCCTATGGACAGCAATATGGGTGGCCTGGCCATTTGGACAGGCCCGTGTTTATGTATTAGCTCGAAATTAATGGAGCAGACCCGGATGTGCGTCGGAACTATCCGGGTGTTGAGCGGGGGTCCCTGGAAGGTGGGAACCGCTGTTATGACCATGATGATGAAGCTGTCCATTTCCTATGGACAGCAATATGGGTGGCCTGGCCATTTGGACAGGCCCGTGTTTATGTATTAGCTCGAAATTAATGGAGCAGACCCGGATGTGCGTCGGAGCTATCCGGTTGTTGAGCGGGGGTCCCTGGAAGGTGGGAACCGCTGTTATGACCATGATGAAGCTGTCAATTTCCTATAACTAAAACCTGAAACCATAAACCTAAAACTAAAACCTATAAGCTATACCTAAACCGAAACCTAAACTCAATTCATCTAACTCTAAACCGGGGCCCTATAAGCTACGAAACTGCGTCCCTAAACCCGATCCCGAACCCGCAAATCCAAACTATAAGCTACGAAACTGCGTCCCTAAACCCGATCCCGAACCCGCAAATCCAAACCTATGCCCTAAACCTAATCTCATGTCACCTAACCTAAACCTACACCTATTCCTAAATCCATTCACCTAACCTAAACCTAGACCCAAACACGAGAACCAAACCCGAAACCCGAACCCGAACCCGCAAATCCAAACCTATGCCTTAAACCTAATCCTAAACTCATGTCATCTAACCTAAACCTACACCTAATCCTAAATCCATTCACCTAACCTGAACCTTGACCCAAACACGAAAATGCGACCCTAAACCCGATCCCGAACCCGCAAATCCAAACCTATGCCTTAAACCTAATCCTAAACTCAAATCTCCTAAACTAAACCTACACCTATTCCTAAATCCATTCACCTAACCTAAACTTAGACCCAAACACGAAAATGCGACCCTAAACCCGATCCCGTACCCAAAAATCTCAACCTATGCCTAAACCTAATCCTAAACTCAAATCTCCTAAACTAAACCTACACCTATTCCTAAATCCATTCACCTAACCTAAACTTAGACCCAAACACGAAAATGCGACCCTAAACCCGATCCCGTACCCAAAAATCTCAACCTATGCCTAAACCTAATCCTAAACTCAAATCTCCTAAACTAAACCTACACCTATTCCTAAATCCATTCACCTAACCTAAACTTAGACCCAAACACGAAAATGCGACCCTAAACTCGATCCCGTACCGAAAAATCTCAACCTATGCCTAAACCTAATCCTAAACTCAAATCTCCTATACTAAACCTACACCTATTCCTAAATCCATTCACCTAACCTAAACTTAGACCCAAACATGAAAACCTAACCCGAAATCCAATCCCGTACCCGACTATCTCAACCTATGCCTAAACCTAATCCTAAACTCAAATTACCTAAACTAAACCTACACCTATTCCTAAATCCATTCGCCTAACCTAAACTTTAACCCAAACACGAAAACCTAACCCGAAACCCGATCCCGAACCTGAAAATCTCAACCTATACCTAAGCCTAATCCTATATTCAAATCACTTAAACTAAACCTACACCTATTCCTAAATCCATTCGCCTAACCTAAACTTTAACCCAAACACGAAAACCTAACCCGAAACCCGATCCCGAACCCGAAAATCTCAACCTATACCTAAGCCTAATCCTATATTCAAATCACTTAAACTAAACCTACTCCTATTCCTGAATCCATTCACCTAACATAAACCTAGACCCAAATATGAAAACCTAACCCGAAATCCAATCCCGAACCCGAAAATCTCAACCTATGACTAAACCTAATCCTAAACTCATGTCACTTAAACTAAACCTGACTCTAATCTTTGCATTGTAGATATGGATAAGAGTTGGATGCAAGCTAAGAATCGGTTTGGCCCAGAGTATAAAGAAGGTGTTAAGGAGTTCATGGAATTTGCGAGAGATCGGGCAGATTCAGGTAATAGAATTAGGTGTCCATGCCGAAAATGCAAGAACATGATTCACAAGACATTGGACAAAGTGGAAGATGATTTGTTCATAGTTGGGATTGACCAGGGTTACACTTGGTGGATTCATCATGGTGAAGACTTTCACTAAAGAGTTGAGGCCACTGAAGTCCTTGCTGACCCAATTGTGCGTAATGACGAGGATGAAGATATTGACGATATGCAAGATATCATTGGGGATGTGTTAAGGGGAACAATTGCGGATACTGATTTTGCAGCGACAAGTACTAGCCAGGATATTCCTCCTATGGGTGATGCCGAATCAGAAAAGTTTAGTAGGTTGTTGAGGGATGCGCAACGTCCACTCTATCCGGGGTGTCGGAACTTCTCCAAGTTGAATTTCCTTACAAGCTTACTTCATTTAAAGACAATAAATCGTTGGAGTAACAAATCGTTCGACATGTTACTTGGCTTGTTGAAAGAAGTATTACCTGAAGGTGAGACATTGCCTAAGTCTCATTACGAGGCAAAATCGTTAATGCGAGACTTGGGCCTTGGTTACATCCTCATACATGCATGTATAAATGATTGTGTATTGTATTGGAAAGAACATGAAAATGTTGAGGAGTGTCCACAATGTGGAGAGTCTAGGTGGAAATATGACTAAGCTAAGCGTAAGAAAATTCCACAAAAGGTGTTAAGGTACTTTCCATTGAAACCCAGATTACAAAGATTGTTTACGTCAAGCAAGACGGCTGAAGATATGAGGTGGCATAAGGAGAAACGCCTTTATGATGATAATACATTGAGGCATCCCACTGACTCTGAAGCCTGGCAACATTTTGATAAGCAATATGACTGGTTTGCAGAGGATTCTCGCAATGTTCGGCTAGGTCTTGCAAGTGATGGTTTTAATCCATTTGGTAATATGAGTAGCTCGTACAGTATGTGGCCAGTGATACTTATGCCCTACAATTTACCTCCTTGGTTGTGTATGAAGGAATCATTTTTTATGATGTCGTTGCTTATTCCTGGACCCAAGTCACCGGGGAATGACATTGATGTGTATCTCCGACCGTTAGTAGATGAGTTAAACGAGTTGTGGAGTCAAGGTGTCCAGACGTATGACACTTTTGCAGAACAGACGTTTCGATTGCACGCAGCGGTTTTGTGGACAATAAATGACTTCCCTGCATATGGAAATTTGTCTGGGTGGAGCACGAAGGGAAAGTTGGCTTGTCCTACATGTAGTACTGAGACTTGTTCATTGTCATTGAAGCATGGTAAGAAAACGTGTTATATGGGCCATCGTCGCTTCCTTCCGAGGGATCATAATTGGAGCAGGAAGACGGTAATCTTTGATGGCAAACAAGATCATAGGCCACCACCGAAAGAACTATCTGCAGAAGATGTGTTACGACAGCTGAGTAACATTGAAGAAGTTAGATTTGGTAAGGCACCGCACTTGAAGAAGAGAAAACGTACAGTATTGGAGTACAACTAGAGGAAGAAGAGCATTTTTTTTAGTTGCCTTATTGGAGTCATCTGAAATTACAACACAACTTGGATGTCATGCATATTGAGAAGAATATATGTGACAATGTCTTTGGAACATTGATGAACATAGAGAAGAAAACAAAAGACAGTTTTAAGGCTCGATTGGATCTACAAGCAATGGGTTTAAGGAAAGAGTTGCACTTGCAACCACATGGAAATTCATATACTATACCAGCAGCATGCTACACATTGACAAAACTAGAGAAAAAACGTGTATGTGAATGGTTGAACAAGGTGAAATTTTCAGACGGGTATGCATCGAATATCTCTCGGCGCGTCAACATTACGGACTGTAAGGTAACAGGAATGAAAAGTCATGACTGTCACGTCCTTCTTCAACGCCTACTACCGGTTGCGATTCGTGGATTCCTCAACAAGGATGTCAGTGCTACGCTGATTGAGTTGGGGATATTCTTTAAGGATTTGTGTTCGAAATCTTTAAATGTAGAGGTTATTAAACGACTGGAGAAGGATATTGTCGTAATCCTTTGCAAACTTGAAAGAATTTTTCCACCTGCGTTTTTCGATGTCATGGTACACCTAGCAATTCACTTACCGCACGAAGCGAAGCTTGCAGGCCCAGTACAATATCGTTGGATGTATCCGATCGAAAGGTGATAGAACAATGATCATAAATTTTTTTTCATTCCATAAACTACGTATATCCATGTTTTCATGTCTTAAACATATTGATTTTGTGTACAGATACCTTCACACATTAAAACAATATGTGAGGAATAAGGCACGTCCAGAGGGATCCATTGCTGAGGCGTACATTGATAATGAGTGCCTGACATTTTGCTCCATGTATCTTCGTGGCATAGAGACTAGATTCAACCGAGAAGATCGTAATGCCGATGCAGGGCAGGAGCATGAACAAGGACTCATATCTGTATTCGCACATAACGTCCGTCCTTTAGGATCGCCGACGTTTCAGGATATGGACCCTCGGGATCTTGCGAAGGCGCGGTGGTATGTGTTACATAACTGTGAAGAAATAGAGTCGTACTTGGAGTAAGTCTTCGCACATAATTATTGTATATCTACAGACAGTTTTAATCTCAAAATTTCTTGCTTACAACGTACCAATTGTGTATAGCGAACACATCGAGGAGATGAAGTCCCAATACCCTACAAATTATGATCGAATGCATCAGGATTTGTTTCCAGAATGGTTTGCAAAACGTGTAAGCTTAATTTACCTTCTATCTCACCACACTTACAATATTGTTGTATTGCACAATATTTACACGTAATTTTAAATGCCTAAACGTACATTTATATTCTGTACGTGATGATAGATGAAGATGTTGCGCGCTAGCAACTCTGCGGATGCATCTGATGCGCTCTACTCACTGGCGTGTGGCCCTGATAGACGTGTATCTAGATATACAGGTTGTATTGTAAACGGGATTCGGTTCCACACTGAGGAGCGTGAGAAATATAGGACCACACAAAATAGTGGTGTGGTTGTGAAGGGAACACATGAGGAGGTCGAAATTGATTTTTATGGCGTTTTGACGGATATTATTGAGCTGAGTTATTGTATGAGAAAGCGGGTGTACTTATTTAAATGCGATTGGTGGGACATTGGAAATAAAAAGTTGGGAATACAGACTGATAATTACTTCACGAGCGTAAATTTATCTCGGAAGTGGTTTAAAGATGACCCATTTATCATAGCCGGCCAAGCCGAACAAGTATTCTACCTCGCTGACACCAAGTTAGGCGGCTCTTGGCACGTGGTGCAGAAAATAAAGCCCAGGAACATATTTGACGTTCCCGAAGTAGACGTTGAAGATAACGATGAAGGGAGTAATAGAACGTCGTCAGTTGAACAAGCATACCAAGAAGACATGCCATCTTGGGATAGAGGGAATGATCCAAATGTTGATATTGATGTGGTGCAATTGAATAGAGATGATGTGCCACCTGATCATGTTGATGCCTCAATCATAAATGACATTGTTAGAGATGATAGCGCTTTCATCGATGACAATGTTGCAGACGATGAAGAGGAAATTCTGATCAGCGATAGTGATGGTGAAGAAGAAAGAGTCATAAGCGATAATGATTCAGACGACGATTATTAAATGTATACAAGATTTACATGTAATTTTTCAATTCGATTAATTTGATTATTACATGTATATATGTTTTACAAGTCATGATTTTTTTCCTGAATTGACTTGTTGATAATCTACATTTACAGTTAAGTCACTTTCTGATCATGTCCTCCACAAATTGGAGCGTAGCGGAAGCACGCAGCATACTTCATCAGCTGTTGCGGATGGACTTTCCGGCCCTATATTCTTCTGGTATGGCCAGAGAGATACCCGGTCTGGTCGAGATATGTAGGAAGGAAGACGATGACTCAGATGAAAGATTATACAATCTCAAAGAAATTCCGGACCTGATTGAGGAATATAATCGCGGAAAACTTCGTATGGAAGATGCGACATTATCACTTGCACATCTGAATGGAGCCCCGAGAGATCAGATTTCTCCTATTGTGACTGGCATGTTGGCTGTAACAATGTCAAGTGCTTCATACAGCATCGAATATACATTTGCAGCGTACGATAACTTACGCAGGGAGTATTTCGGATAGTTGATCCGAAGTTGATTTGTATTACAATGAGATATATGTATTTAATATAGAATGACAATGTGTAATGGATTTTTCAACTTTTATATTCTATTTACGGTTTTATTATATTCTGTTTACGGTTTTATTATATCCTGCTTGCATTATAGTGTAATGGTCTAATCATATTTTTATCATTTCTCTAAGCATAAGCACAAATTCACTCTGCAATGATATTCATAAACTTGCATTGACATTGTTTAAATTTATAAGTTTGTATTTCAGATATATTCAGTCATGGCACCAGGTGGGAGATCAGGTCGTTCGCGCACTGGATCTACCCCTTCCACTCGTGATGCGACGCAGACAGCATCGACGTCGTACGGTGCATCACAGTCATCTGATCCTTCGGTTCAGCATACACCGGGCACTGCATGTAAGTCTAGACATTTATTTAGTGATTTCTGTTTATATTGTTACTTACATATATCTTTTCGCAGCAGCATCTTCTACCAGCCGACGAGGACGTGGACCCACGCGTGGGTTAGTTTTAGAGCGACTTACGCGTGAGGGTAGGGTGGCAGTAGAGTTCCCACAGGACTGCCTTAGACCTGTTGGGGACAGTGCCAGATTGTTTACGTCTGAGGTCGGTGTCCTATGCCGATCTCTGATCCCCGCCACCACCCCCCGTTGGACTGACGTGACAGATGATGTGCGACAGCTCATCCGTCAGCGCCTTTAGGTAAAGTTTAGTAAATTGAAATTTTCTTTTGTGAAAGTTCATTTACGGTTAAGTCCTATTGTTAATAAGTTTATTCCCTTAATTTATTATTTACGAAACTGCAGGATAAATTTGAATTCGATTTGAATGTTCCCTACATTTCTCATGCCGTCGACGACATGATTAGGGAGCGGTTCAAGGAGTACCGCGGAGAGTTGCATCAGCAGTACAAGCGGTGCAGGACACACGATGAGGCCGTACAGTCCGCACCGCCACACGTTAGTACAGACGACTGGCGGATACTCTGCGAGAGATTTTCGTCGGAGGCTTTTCAGGTAATATTTACATGTACGATATCTTACGGTAACAATTAAATTCGCAATTAATTTCGCAATTAATAGAAATATATTTTGTATAATGTGTTCAGAAGAGGAGCAGAATAAATTCTGCGAACAGGGAAAAGTTACAAGTGAACCACGTAGCTGGTTCAAAGTCATTTGTACGACATCGTTACGACATGGTAAGAAATTATTGATGATTATTAAGTTAATATATTATTTTGATTGGCATTTATTATAAGTCTTTTTTCCTTTCGATTGCGCAGCGGGATTCCGTCACCGGCCAGGAGCCTGGACCAGTAGACCTCTACAGAGGGACTCACTGTCGGCAGGCGACGGGATCTTGGGTTCATCCTAGAGCCAGTGAGCATTGGGTAAAAATCTTTACTTTGTTAAATTTAATTGCGCATTGATTGATAATAATGTCATTCATGTCATTTTTTATGAAATTTCATATCTTTTCATTACAGGCGGCGATGGACACCATACGCAGTCAGCCCACTCCCGATGGTAGTCAGCGGAGTGAGCCAGAAATCCTGAGCGAGGTGCTTGGCACCCGTTCTGGATATGTGCGTGGGCTTGGCCATGGTGCTAAGTTCATGGCACAAACTAGAGCTGGCTCCAGCCGATCCGTAGCTGGTGAGAGCGCTCAACGCCGAGCTGACATCGCAGAGAGAGAGGTTCAGCAGCTACGGATCGTCGTCGATGGGATTCGGGAGCAGCTAGAGAGGTAGAGGGAGGAGGAGGAGAGGCGACGGGAGGAGCAGGAGAGGAGGATCGAGGAGTTGCGGCAGGAGCATGAGCGACGGATGCAGGAGATGTTTTAGGCTCTCGCTGCATGCCTTGGCGCCGATGCCCCGCCACCTCCCCCACCTCCGCCTTCATCTTCCTGATTATTTTTTTTAATATACGACTTTTAACTTGTATATATTTGTGTGTGGATGAATATTGTTTGTTTGTGGATGTGGAATGGATTATTTGTGTATGGATGATGTACTTTTTGTTTGTTTGTATGTTTGTGCATGTGAGTAGGATTCAAAATGTATAGGTTTTTTTACAGGTGTATATCAGGAATTTTCCTGAATTTTTGAAAACAAATGGAACCGAGAAAGGAAAAACTTTTTACCGACGAAATATTTCGTCGGTAAAAGAAAGCAAAAACTTTTACCGACGGAATATTTCGTCGGTAAAAAGCTCTGAGATGCTTTTACCGACGAATTATTCTGTCGGTAAAAGTTTTATCATGTTTTTACCTACGCATTATTTCGTCGGTAAAAAGTTTTTCCTTTCTTTTACCGACGAAATATTTCGTCGGTAAAAGTTTTAACGTGTTTTTACCTACGCATTATTTCGTCGGTAAAAGTTTTTTCACCGACGTATCATTTTCAATCCCGACAAAATTCATATGTTTGGCCGACGAATAATTTCGTCGGTAATGGTTCAATTATTACCTACGAAAAAATTATTTCGTCGGTAAAAACCTTTACCGACGGCCTTTCTGCGACGATGTTAGCCGCGAAAAATTTCGTCGGGAAAAACATTTCCCGACGAAATTTTACTGATTACCGACGAAATCATTCGTCGGTAAAAATGGAATTTTTTGTAGTGACTCCTTGGTGGATCCCACCTAACGTCCATAGCAAAATCACGCTCCTGCATCTGTTTCAAGAGTATCCGTCATAGTGGGACTCGCTCCTCACCAGCGGCAATGTCGCACACATCTCCCGCTGGTAGTTGGTGCAGAACCCCACCAATTCAATCATTCTTAAAGCATATCCGGATCTCACGGACCAACTTCACCATCCAACCGTCCATCAGAGCCAGCAAGCTACAACGTCTCCAGCAAATAAAAACCCAGCCGTTATAGCACATGAAGCTCTTCCCAGCAACCACTCATCCATCTCATGCGATCAACCACACCTCCAACTCCATGCTAAGGACACCGTCAACCAACAATGGAGCTTGCATCATCTAACATCCAGCATGGATAATCCATCCTCTTTAACTATCCACTCCAGCAGCTGGGACGCCTCCTTCATTCATGAACCATCACACGCACCACCAGCGACATCTAAACCTTCTATAGTGATGGAACCCATGTTCCTGATCCAAACCGTCCATTTGATCCAAGCTCTTAGAAAACTTTGATCGTCCAAAGCTTTTTCATTATTTTCAGTTATGCGGCCCGCTAGAGTTCAAGACCTGCTTCGTATTTGAGTTCACAGATCATCTGAATCTCACAAAACTAATCAATGACTTGGATTTCCTCATCTTACCTCGTAATGGATCACCATTCATCATCACATGTGGGGCCAGCAACCATCAACGCCGCCCAGCTGGTCTTCATCATCCAGCTAGCGGTCATCCACTCCATCTATTGCAAGTGGTTCGGCTTGTGGAGGAGATTCCCAAGCCTCAGGAAAAGCATATACTCGAAAGGCATGCCAGAAGCCTTAGCATATTTATTGGGTGGAGACATCATCCAGCACGTTAAGTTTGGAGCCATTATCCAATCTCTCTCTCTCACGAAGATGCTAAAGGAATCCATTTCCCTCATAAGGATTCCATCGTTGTAGCGTTAAAGCTCTCGTGCCTCAACGAAACGGAATATGAAGCCTTAATTGTCGGCCTCAAATTAGCAAATATACACGCAATAAGGAACCTACTCATTCACAACGACTCTCAGCTCGTTGTATATCAAGTGCTCAACGAATTCGAGGCAAAGGAGGAGCGGATGGCTTCGTACAAATCTCAGGTACTCATCTTGCTCGCTCAAATTGAACAAATATAAAATAAGTCATATTCCTCGAGAGGAGAACAAGCTCGCAGGTTCTTTGGCAAAATTATCTTCTGCACCTGAGTCTGATCTGACGCAAGCTGTTCTTATCGAGCATCTATCTACCCCGAGTGTCGATCAAGTTGCTCCAGAGCAGCTCGCACGTTACTTTTATCTTCCTGTTGGATGGACCCCATCATCCTTTACTCCAAAGCGGATGACTCCCAGATGATAAAAATCAGCCCGACAATTCGCTATCGTGCTCCCAGGTACATCTTACAAAATGAAAAATTGTTACGTAAAAGTTTTACTTTACTGTATTTAAAGTGTCTCCATCCAGAAGAAGCACACCGTGTTCTAGATGAAATACACCAGGGGGCATGCGGTAATCATCCCAAAGGACGGTCTCTAGCAAACAAAGCAATGAGACAATGATACTATTGGCCCACTACGAAGGCGGATGCTATCGAATTCTCAAAGAATGTGACAAATATCAGCGATATTCTCCATTCCCTCATTTACCGTCTAAGTAAATGACACTGATGGATGGTCCTTGGCCTTTCGCTCAATGGAGATTCGATATAATCAGACCACTACCTATGGGAAAAGGACGTGGCAGTCGATTACTTCACCTCAATCTCCTAGAAGAGAAAATGAACATATCTTGTCTTCGAGTAGTGGCTTATCAACAACGTATAGCCCGTTGTCATAATTCAAAGGTCAAATTCAGGGTTTTTTAGCTCGACAACTTGGTGCTCAGGCAAAACATCGGAACAGCCACTCGGTCATTGCATCTTAATTGGGAAGACCCGTATCGAGTCATCGAGATTGCTCGACCAGGTACATATTATCTAAAAGACATGCGATGAAGACCCCTACGTCACCCTTGGCACATGGAACATTTATGCCGATATTTTTCATAAAGCATGTGAATATTGGATCATTCCTAAATAAAGACGATCTCTCTCATTCCATCTGTTTAGCTATGGAATCTATAACTTGGTCGCTACTCCATTTTTTGGACCCGAATAGCCCCGAAGGGAATACATACATTCTCTTGGCCAATCTTCTGCCCTTGGTAGAATCAAAGCCTCAATCGATAGATCAGTCTATCTCTATGCGGACATGGTCGCCAAGACCTCCCAGATTGAGCCCAACTCATTTTCATGAGTTGAGTAAAACATTATAGCATGAAGTGACTAAGTCATCTGCTCACTACAGGGCCAAAGACTCAATTGATAGGCCAGCCTATCTCTATGCAGAAAGCTGGCACTTATAAATGCATGCTCAATCATGTACAGCTTCTCCTCCGAAAATAGGCGGTTACATATACATACAAGTCCTTCGCGTAGCTCCTCAACACTAAGGACTTGGGGGGCATCTGTTGTAGAATAAAGTTGGTCGTCGAAAGATATGATCAGAAAGTGATTGAGAGAAGTCATTATCAGATTGTTCGATGGCGAGCCTCCTTCGTTTATAGTTCATCTCAGATCCCTGAGCAATGCCATCTGATCAACATGCGAGCAGCTCGGCTCGTGAACAACTCCCGTCATGAGCACTCCGGACATATGACCACTCTCGCCATGAGCACTCCCGAATATGACCACTCTCGCCATGAGCACTCCCAAATATGGCCACTCTTGTCATGAGCACTCCGGACATATGACCACTCTCGTCATGAGCACTCCCGACATATGACCACTCCCGACATATGACCACTCCTGGACATATGATCACTCTCGTCATGAGCACTCCTGACATGCGAGCAGCCCTAGTCTCTGGTCTCTGGTCTCTGGTCATGCGAGCAGCTCTGGTCTCTGGTCTCTGGTCATGCGAGCAGCTCTGATCTCTGGTCTCTGGTCTCTGGTCATGCGAGCAGCTCTGCTCTCTGCTCTCTGGTCTCTGGTCATGCGAGCAGCCCTGCTCTCTGGTCTCTGGTCTCTGGTCTCTGGTCTCTGGCGAGGACGTCCTTCAGCTCATAGTACCAGCAGCCTATATATGCGAGCAGCTTGTCTCGCGAGCATCTTCCGACGTGTGAGCAGCTTTAACTACTGATGATCAGCGATGACATCCCTTAGCCTATAGTACCAGCAGCACGTATATGCCGATTTTGGGCTTATCTTCACCTACGGCTCCGTGTCTCAAGGGATCGCTATCAAAGAACGTAATTGACCAGATGAGTAATTGGAATAGATTATTCCTTTATCTGAGGATAAGCAGGATAAGCACCTTATCCCATGAAATCAGTAGATGATCTCGGTATCTTACATAACAGAATGGGACATTCAGATCTATATAAATAGTTGGTTTCATCAATGAGAAGGTACACAATCTCTAAGCCTACATTTCACACTTCATCTTACTATCACAGTACTCGTACTGACTTTGCCATCGGAGGGCCATAAGCAAGGCCAACCGGCGGTGGTCCTAACCTTTCTTGGTGATTGCAGGTTCCCCAATCTACACCATTCATCTCCGATTGGAGGTCAGACGACGAAGAATCAAAGTTGGTCTCTGACCAACATCTGTTAGCTAATTTTTGGCGTTAATAGCCTCGGCCCCATGGGCTCAGCATTCAGCCTTCTCAGGCCTCGGCCCACTCGGGCTCGGCATTCGGCCTTCTCGGCCTCAGCCCACTCGGGCTCGACATACGGCCTTCTCAGGCCTCGGCCCCTTGGGCTCAGCATTCGGCCTTCTCAGGTCTCGGCCCACTCGGGCTCGGCATTCGGCCTTCTCGGCCTCAACCCACTCGGGCTCGACATTCGGCCTTCTCAGGCCTCGGCCCTCTCAACCTCGGCCCACTTCGAGTCAACATTTGGTCCTCGGCTTGGCAAGAGGCCTGGCCTCATCTGCCTTGGTTTATCTCTCTTGATAAGATAAGGATAAGACTTACCTCACTGATCCAGATAAGATAAGGATAAGGCTTATCCCACTAATCCAGATAAGATAAGGATAAGGCTTATCCCACTAATCCAGATAAGATATGGATTATCGTAACAAATTTGGATCCACTTAAATCTCTTCAATAATTATCTATAAAGGGGCCTACGCACTCTCTCCAGGTATGGGTAATCTACCGCCATTAAACCTCCAGCAACATTTCCTTTCAGGATCCATACTAACTTTGCCATCGGAGGGCCGTAAGCCGGGCCAACCGGCGGCGATCCTAACATTTCTTGGTGATTGCAGGTCCTCAATCTATACCATTCATCTCTGAGTGGAGATCAAACGATGAAGAATCCAAGTTGGTCCCCGATCAACATCCGTTGACGATTTTTAGCGTCAACAAATTGGCGCCGTCTGTGGGAACGACTAAATTGTTCTCATTTACCTCTTTCTTCGTCATTCAGCCATCAAAATCTCCAGTGATCATCCAGTTGATGGATGACTCAACTCACCACACGTGCGCAAATCTAGTGAACTCCAGCCGTCCATCAAGCTCCTCCAGCGCTTGCTCATCAATGGTCAACCGAGCAATGGTGGCTAACATCCCCACCTTAACCACACGTACAGCAACCAAATGAGGGGATCTCCATCATCCATCATCCACATCTGCCAAGTGGGCCTCATTTTCGATCATCCAGCAAAGGACGTCCATCCAGCCATGCGTCCCACAATTCAAGCCATCCATGCTAGGCTCACCATCTATGATCGTCCACACCTCTAGCAACTATGATTGATGATGGGTGATCATCACCATCTCAATCTGGCCATCAAAGTGGACCCCGCGCACCAGCTCTATCTAATCCAACGGCGGCTCAACAGTAACTGGTGGACCCCATAATCACGTCCAACTGCTGGACGTTTCAGCTACACCATCTTCTTGCCATCCCAACAGCATCCATTTCCTCTAATCAGGTGTGGTGGATCACACATATGCAAGGACGGCCAACATCTGCATCTAACGCTCAACATCTCCACATGGAGAGAAGCCTCATCAACTCCACTCATCTTTAACTCCCATGTAACCAATAGCCATTTCGGCCATCCAACAAGCTGAACCCCACGCTTCCAGCCATTCATCTATGATGGGCCCCACCATATCAACGTCCATTAAATTCAATGTGAGGAGAAACTTCATCTCAATTGTCTAAAACAACAGATCATCTACCATCTCGCTATCCAGTAGGGTGTGCGTCATTCCAAAGCTTGAAAAATGGCAACTCTTGATGTCCATTGATCCAGAGTCTTTTGTGTGGCCCACCGATTTCTTGATCTGCTTCATGTTTTAACTCTTATAATACAAGATCCATCTTAGAAACCTCATGAATGGCTTGGATTCTTCTTCCAACAGCCAAGTGGGCCCCACTTCATCACAACAAAAAACCAATTGCTATATCTCCCACACACGAACAACGTGTTAAACCCAACTTTCGTTCTCTCTTTCCAATCTGAGAGAGATTACCTCTCACAATCCTTGTGAGTTTGCTCCAACTCATCTTAGCCGTTCTCCCCTCACATCCGACGTGCCTCAGCACTCCAACAATTCCCTTAGCTCCAGCCAATCAAATTCTGAAAATCTCCGTTTTCTCCTCCACTCCCACAGCAAGTGCATGCGACAGCCCAACTCGATCTCCCTCCATCTTCTTCTGTTCTTGTCGAAACTTCAATCCGTTTCCACATCCATATCATCTAGCAGCTATGGGTAGTTTAATTCACAACCGTCCATCGAGGGACCAACTCTAGAGATGTCACCCATCAATCCATCGTCGATCATTCATTCTTTCACCTCATCCATGGCAAGATCCAAGAATCCCAGCACAACAACAGCTGCCATCAAGTACAAAAGGTGGACCATCTTCCCAGCCGTTGATCATGTCATTGGCAAAGAGGAGTACTTTAAAATTCCACACGTGCGAGTCTCAAGTGGACACGTCTTCAGTGTACAACCAGCTAACAGCCATTCAAGCAGCCGGGTTGCCCATTCAGCTCTCCCACATCCAGTCATTCATCTCCAGAACAATCATGAACTGGACGTCCTTCAATGAAGCATGCAGACCTCCTCCTCCACCTTCAATCCTTGCAACAACAAATTAGCAACTCCAGCCGTCCAATCTCCAATAGCACCCATGTACATCATCATCATCACCTTCCAAGCTTTGGAGACCGTTCACTCCATCAAACAGCGTGTGGCCCCCGTTGCTGCATCTCAATTATTTCAACACAATCTTCACATGTCATCAGACCATCAAATGGATGGTTAACGACCATCAAATGGATGGTTAACACGCCTGCCACGCGGAGCTACCTTGTCCACACATCTAGCATGTCATTGATCTAACATTTTAACTTCATCAACATCGCACCTTCCTCACACATGTGAAGCAACTCTCATCCTCTGTCCACATGTGATCGTTTAGCAATTGCGACAGTGAGCATCAGCGTCCAAACAGCTATGGTTGTCTTCATCAATGGCAATTAGGTGCTGATCTGCAACCGTCTAGATGATGGGAATGGACCACCATTCATCATCACGTGTGGGGCCAGCGACCATCAACGCCGCCCAGCTGATCTTCATCATCCAGACCTTGTGCATACAAACAACACAACTGCTGCCCCATCCAGCGTCCATCCTACGATCCTTTCACGTCCACACCCAGCATCAGCTTGCTGCCTCAGATCTCCACTACAACACGTACAAGCAAGGAGGTCTTTCCCTCCATCTTTTCCACGTGATAGCTACCAAGGAGTTGGACATCCATCTTCTCTCCACACATGCAGTAAACAAAAGTTGCTCTTATCTCACATAGCAGCGACACGTGCCAGCAAGAGAAGCCCTCCATCATCTTGCATGTACATCCAGCACGTCTAAGGGTTGTCCAAGCCTTTCATGCCTTCAACATCTCACATCAGATGGACACCAATTCGGACGGTCGTCCATGCAAATTCACCATGTGAGCAACGCATCTAGCAGAGGCTTGCACTTGCATCCACAACAACCATCAAAGGGCCAGAATCTTTCAACCGTGCACCATACCAATATCACAGTGGGCCTCATCCACTCTCCACCATCAAGCCATATCTCAGCCTCGGCCCACTTCTCACATGTACATTGGTGGACCGCTCCAAATCCACCTCCATCAGCAACCGTCTAAGACCAGATGAGCCATCCATCCATTCAAGTGTGCAAAGGAGATCTCAAATCTCAACCATCAACAGTCCAACGAGGATGGACGTCTTCAATGTGTGCAACTCTTAAAAGACTTGCCCCACCTACATATCCAATCAACGTTCAAACAGGTGGGCCATCTTCAATCAACAGCCTAGATCAGCAAGGTGGAGACCTTCAGCACCATCGCCTCTAGGCCATGCTAATTAAGCTCAACCCACTCAGACGCATTAGTAGTAACCTCTTCAAAGTTTCGTGCTCAGACTTTCTAACCACGAAACTTGGGGGGCTTCTGTTATGGGTAAATTCGGGCTGAGCTCAAAACATGGAAAGCTTTCCACTGGGGTTCATCTTCTACACCAAGTATGGTCATAGACCGACTATTTAGGAGAGGAAGCTAAGTCAGCCTCGGCCCCTTGGGCTCAGCATTCGGCCTTCTCAGGCCTCGGCCCACTCGGGCTTGGCATTCGGCCTTCTCAGCCTCAGCCCACTCGGCCTCGACATACGGCCTTCTCAGGCCTCGGCCCCTTGGGCTCAGCATTCGGTCTTCTCAGGTCTCGGCCCACTCGGGCTCGGCATTCGGCCTTCTTGGCCTCAACCCACTCGGGCTCGACATTCGGCCTTCTCAGGCAGCGGCCCACTCGGGCTCAGCATTCGGCCCTCTCGACCTCGGCCCACTTTGAGTCAACATTTGGCCCTCAGCTTGGCAAGAGGCCTGGCCTCATCTACCTTAGTTTATCTCTCTTGATAAGATAAGGATAAGACTTACCTCACTGATCCAGATATGATAAGGATAAGGCTTATCCCACTAATCCAGATAAGATAAGGATAAGGCTTATCCCACTAATCCAGATAAGATATGGATTATCCTAACAAATTTGGATCCACTTAAATCTCTCCAATAATTATCTATAAAGGGGCCTACGCACTCTCTCCAGGTATGGGTAATCTACCGCCATTAAACCTCTAGCAACCTTTCCTTTCAGGATCCGTACTAACTTTGCCATCGGAGGGCTGTAAGCCGTGCTAACCGGCGGCGGTCCTAACATTTCTTGATGATTGCAGGTCCTCAATCTATACCATTCATCTCTGAGTGGAGATCAGGCGACGAAGAATCCATGTTGGTCCCCGATCAACATTCGTTGACGATTTTTAGCGTCAACAGGGTCCATCCTCGACGTTAGCATGTCATCTAGGCCATCCACCGTGTGGAGCCTATCTTGATGTACGGGTTTGATCTATCATCTTTCTTGGAATCCCATTGTGTTGTCCATCTGTTTTAAGGCGTTCCCATCATTAAGGTCAAACTGTCATGTTGCTTGTCTTACAGCCCATCCTAGGATATGTGTCTCATATCTGTGTCGTCCCTCTTACAAACCACCCATCGTGTGTATCTCAATTATACTGTCGAACCATGGGGCCCAGCATGATTTTGTATATTCTACCCTTGGTTGCCCGAGTAGGTATTCAACAATTCCCTTTCTTTTGAGCCATATTGATGTTGAGAATTGATTCACATCGTTCAATTGTTAGACCATCTGTGTTGTTGTATACCGTCCATTTATTGTCGTACCTCTTTTATGTTTGCTTGTAAATTATCTTTTATGTTGTTTTTGGTATATTTATTGCCACACGTAGTGTTGTAGTCTTATGTGACTTATATAGGATTTGATGACCATCCTGCATGTGTAATGAGTATGCATCCAGAATCACCATTGTTGGTTGGGGACCACTAAGGCATATTCATAAAAGCATTCGAGATGTAGTTGCGCAAATGTAATTCACGTGTCCTCTATCGCGAACCCCTCCAATAGGTATGGGACTATTCAAGGACATGAGCTTATCACCCTAACTTACACTGTATGCTATGAATAGCTTAACATACCTTGTAGCCCTTAGTGTGAGATTTCCGAGCTAGAGACATGTTCGCTTCCCCAAGTGTAGGGTTGCGATGTAGTAATAATCTTGGTAAGACCGAGGTCGATCCACAGGGAAGGAAGTAAACAATTCCAACTATCCTAATAAGTAGAATCAAAGAGGTTTGTGAAATTGGTTTTGAACATAAAATAGAAAATCTGATAATGGAAAGATAACTAGAGCATCAAGGATCCACTTATAGCTCTCCTTAGATGCATAATTCGCTATGGTTTCTCACTTTCCCAACTAGAATCGATATTAAGATCTATCTAGTCGGATGATAGAGCTGTTAAACCAAACAATCTGTCATATGTAAGTTCAATGCATAGGATTCACTCAATGTAGGCTGAGCTGAGCATGCTCAATTGCATAGGTCATTCCCCATTCCAAAAGGTTCAGTTCACAATCATAACCATCCTCAAGTCCTGTCACAAGACAAGGCTAGATCATGATTTGAACTTGATTCAAATCACATGCACAATCCATACATATTACAGAAATTCAGAAAAGTAGAACTTTGGTAGGAAGTCCCCACATGAAGATCATAGTACTAGAGCGCACTCCAATTCCTCGGATCATACAGGTCTAGACTGATGCAAACCAATTAAGAATTTAAGTAATTCTCCCAAACATCCATGAGTCATCATAAGACTAAGAAAAACTACTTAAAGCTTGTATAAACTTCAAACCATAGTTCATAATCATGAATATCAATCTTAAAACCAATAAAACGAATTAAACAATCTAAGAAAACTATAAGGTTCACCTCTTAGCTCTAGCTAAGAGATTAGCTAATGAAAAGCATATTAAAAATAAAACTAGAACTAAGAAAAGGAAGAAAAACTAGCTGGAGGAGGCTAGGAAGCCTCCTATGACTTGAACTCCTTGCTCTCCACGTCCTTGGTTACCCTGGAATAGAAGAGAGCACCTCCTTTTATAGTGCAGCAATAGTACAGCAACATAGCAGAATTTGTTTCGCTTGGTACGGCTTAACCAATGGTTGGATTGCCTTCAAAATTGATTTATAGCTTCCTTGTAATGTGATCTTCCTCATAGATAATTTAGATTTCCAAGATTATCCTCTGAATAGGCCCACCAATCAGATCACCGACCGCCTCTCAAAATCACGCACTTCGGGTACCTTCAGAACCAGTCATCTTGCTTTCAACGCTCCGGAGTGTACAGATGTCGGATTGATCCCAAATTTTGAACATTGGTAGAAAACTTCCTCTTCTACATGATAGATGGATTAGATTGTCCAAAACGATCCCATAATGTGGTCCAAAAATTAGAACAATTAGAGATTTTATAAACTCTGCGCAGTTGGAGCTTTCTAGATGGTCCATCTTTCTTCAACCGGTACGATCAAACCACATATCCTTTTGATCTGAAACTTTGGGATTATTCATATATGGATGTGGTCTAAAATATGGTCAAAGTAGATTCTTCATATCATCAATGATGGGCCACCTGGACCGGTCCAGAGTGGAACAGCGAAATCTGGAACTTTCTGGACAGTTCGTATTGTTTTGGCCACCACGATCAATCCGTAGCTCCGATCGACACGAAACCACTTGGGTTAGTTCGGCGTCGAGCTTCTCTTCGACATGGATGTGTTGGATTTCCAAATATCATTAATATGGGCCCAGAAAATTTGTCCGAAAAATTAGAAACGGGAGTGGCCTGCTGTCTGCAATTTGGAAACTGAAATTTGTATGGCCGACCGGTGCCGACCGGTCAAGACCGGTCGGACAGGGCTGGCCGACCAGTCTAGCCTGTTTGGATGGCAGTCCAGCAACATGTGAAGACTCTCTACCCATGGCCGACCGGTCTTGACCGGTCGTGGGTCTCCTGGCCGACCGGTCTTGACCGGTCTAGCCCAATTTTCTGCATTGTTTTCTTCTTTCTTTCTGCTCTCTTCTCTCTCCTTGTTTTCTTCTTTCTTTGGCCCACCTTGGGTCTTCATCCAAGGTTCCTAAATGTGCCCTTTTGGTCATCAATTGAGCAAAGCAACTCTTATTCCTACAACCACAAAACTATGCATTAGATTAGCCTTTAAATCATGAAAACCATGCATAATGAGTGATGAATTGGGGTTAGAATATGCACAATTAAGAGCTCAACACACCCCCCCGACCAGCATTTTGCTAGTCCCGAGCAAAACATGCATGAAACAAGTTTCATTCTCCAAAATCCAACTCTACTCTAGAAACTATTCTTCTATACATTCCAAGACACACAAGCATAAAAATCAGAGAAATTAGGTGATAGAGGTTGAAACCTTAAACTCTCAGAACATAATAAGTGTTTATATGAAATTCCCGCTGATTGATTGATAAATAGAAGAACTTGAACAAATTCAACCTAGCGTGCATAGTGAAAGTTCATCTCATGAGTTTTCAGGATTATCTTCTTCATAGATCAACTAAACTATAGATCTCAAGGTGTATAGAGCAACAACAAGCCTATGACAGGAATTTGTCTTACCGTCCTTACGGCTTTCACACTATGTCCCATTTCCGGCTTTGGTTACGGGTAGACCATCCCCCGGTTGGTAGTAGGTTCTAATCAGAATTTTCCACCATTTTTCCATCATTCCCAATTTCATCCTTCCTTTTCCTTTTTCTTTACATTAGATAGGATTTTTAGAAATCCATATCTTTCGTTATTTTCCCATGGACAAGGATGGACAAAGTACCCCCGGCTTGGTTCCTCAACACCTCAAATCTAAGTCTAGCCAATCCAAAAATCACATAATCCTTTCAAATCATGAAAATCGTGTAATGTGAACTAGGTGTAAAAGTGTTCAAATTTTCTATCAATCATATAAATAGGGGAATTCACATATAAAACCATTATATTAAGAGAAGTTCAAAGCTTGCAACATCACTCACTTTGTATCTCCTCCTCTTATACTCATATCATTTTGAATGCATAGAAACAACGTTTTCCAAAAGAGTTTTGAATTTTAGAAAAATAAAAAATTTTCTACATAATTGCTCGAAATGTCACAAAAGCTAGTAGATTCATCTAAGGAATCTCACCCCCCAACCAAAATCTTACATTGTCTTCAATGTAATAAGATATGCAATATGCATGACATGAGAGCAATGACATAAAACAAAGGAGAGTGAGAACGAGAGTACCTGAGGTAGCAAGTTGATCAATTCTAGCATCTTCCATTGTCTCAATGAGACTTATTCAATCCTAAATGCAGAAAGAAATCCTAACCTACCTACCTACCTTTGATTAGTCTGATCGACTACATGATCAAATTTGAGCAGGATCTTCATGAATTTTAATAGGTTTCTCATGAGGATCATCCAAAGTCCTGCTCGAATGTATACATGGGTGCGTTTCTTCATGAAGGTCCAATCATAGTGTTCACCACACGCATGTAAGGAGGAGATAAGAGCAGCAAAAAGATATCTCCTGAAGTTCTGAATTGGGTTGTAATTGATTAAAAACGGGTCCTCCCAATCAGAATTTTCAATGGGTTGAAGAACCCATGATGGTGGAGAGACATTCATTAAGTATTTTTCAGTTTGGGTTGTCTCCTCCACAAATTCAGAATTGCACGGTGTTTTGCACAAATAATGGTAAGGAGTGTAAATCAGTGGAATGGTGTTCTTCAGGCACCGACACCATGTCTAACAAACTATCCAACTCCTTAATCATCTCATCATCCAGATCATAGGGGCGGGTCATGCATTCCTCTAGGAAATCGAGAGAGTCAGATGAAGGGTCCTCGTTCTCCCCAAGTGATTGAGGAAATTCTGTTTCAAGGGTAAGGAATTCCTCCTCTATAGAGGGGAGGTCTTCCAAAGAAAAATTTTCAGATTCAGTGGTAAGCACATCATCTAGCATTGGTTGATCTTTTGAAATTTCAGATTGTGCCACCCCATCATCCAAAGAAACAGAATTTTCAACCCAAGGGAGTTCTTCCACAATAGAATCCGACATATGTTGTTGGTGGAAGGACTCAAAAATATCGACTTCGGCCATCTCTTTAGCAAGAATATCTTTCGGTGATTCAAAAACATTCGACCCTTTGGAAGAAGAAATCATGGACTCACAATCATCTTTCAAACTCTCATTGTAGGCAATCAAACTATCACTTTCAGATTTTGTAGATTCCTCGGGTTTGTCAATCGTCCTTGAAATCTCTTCATCATTCAAATCGGAATAGCTAAAAGAGATAGTTGATTCACCATAATCAATGGTAATGGTGGGATCACTGAGATTAATATCCTCTAGAAGTTTAGTCATTAAATCTAGAGAAGGTTGGGTTTGGATACCCTCATCCTCTTCATTGTTGGGGATTGATTCGGTGTTCCCAATGTTGGGTTCAATATTTTGAGATGACAGAGGTTTTGTATGCATTGCTCAGTTATTTTCATAAACTCTCGCAGTGTATCCTCAAGAGTTCATGTCGGTTGCGGCTCATGAGAAAGAAACTCTTGAGGATAATTATTGGCATCCATGGTTGGCTCATCTTCCAAGTTGAAATTTTGATGCTCCCACCAATTTGGATTATGCATGTCATATGTTGGGCTTTTAGATGGTTGTTGATATTTGTAGCCAAACAAGTGATCATACATTGTCCTAATCAGTGGAACATTATTCATCTCTTTCTGATATTCTCCCATTGTCTTACCTGGCGAAAAGTTATGCACATTGTTGTCATTCTGGTAATCTCGCAAAGTCTTATGTGGGGGAGTATTAGAAGTAGATTGAGTCATAGAAAAGTATTCATGCTTGTAATGGTTCCAATCATAATGATTTTTTATTTGGTTCGACCTCTTATCTTCCAAAAGGTATTTAGACAATCCACCCGTCCAATCATTCATAATGAAATTATAAGAAGTTGAAATAATCCCTAATCTAGGAAGAAAAACAAAAAGAAGAAAGGGAGATGGAGAGATGTTACCCGTGAAGGTGAGAGCTATGTCAGCAACAATATCCTACAAAATCCAACAAAAAATTGTTAGTAATCTAGAAAAAAAAAATCAAAAAATCTACTTCTATAAAAACAAAAAATCCTACCTAACTAAAACTACTCTATAGCTACTAGAACAATTAGAACCGTTTAACCTCTTCCCCGGCAACGGCGCCAAAAACTTGTTCGCTTTCCCAAGTGTAGGGTTGCGATGTAGTAATAATCTCGGTAAGACCGAGGTCGATCCACAGGGAAGGAAGTAAACAATTCCAACTATCCTAATAAGTAGAATCAAAGAGGTTTGTGAAATTGGTTTTGAACATAAAATAGAAAATCTGATAATGGAAAGATAACTAGAGCATCAAGGATCCACTTATAGCTCTCCTTAGATGCATAATTCGCTATGGTTTCTCACTTTCCCAACTAGAATCGATATTAAGATCTATCTAGTCGGATGATAGAGCTGTTAAACCAAACAATCTGTCATATGTAAGTTCAATGCATAGGATTCACTCAATGTAGGCTGAGCTGAGCATGCTCAATTGCATAGGTCATTCCCCATTCCAAAAGGTTCAGTTCACAATCATAACCATCCTCAAGTCCTGTCACAAGACAAGGCTAGATCATGATTTGAACTTGATTCAAATCACATGCACAATCCATACATATTACAGAAATTCAGAAAAGTAGAACTTTGGTAGGAAGTCCCCACATGAAGATCATAGTACTAGAGCGCACTCCAATTCCTCGGATCATACAGGTCTAGACTGATGCAAACCAATTAAGAATTTAAGTAATTCTCCCAAACATCCATGAGTCATCATAAGACTAAGAAAAACTACTTAAAGCTTGTATAAACTTCAAACCATAGTTCATAATCATGAATATCAATCTTAAAACCAATAAAACGAATTAAACAATCTAAGAAAACTATAAGGTTCACCTCTTAGCTCTAGCTAAGAGATTAGCTAATGAAAAGCATATTAAAAATAAAACTAGAACTAAGAAAAGGAAGAAAAACTAGCTGGAGGAGGCTAGGAAGCCTCCTATGACTTGAACTCCTTGCTCTCCACGTCCTTGGTTACCCTGGAATAGAAGAGAGCACCTCCTTTTATAGTGCAGCAATAGTACAGCAACATAGCAGAATTTGTTTCGCTTGGTACGGCTTAACCAATGGTTGGATTGCCTTCAAAATTGATTTATAGCTTCCTTGTAATGTGATCTTCCTCATAGATGATTTAGATTTCCAAGATTATCCTCTGAATGGGCCCACAAATCAGATCACCAACCGCCTCTCAAAATCGCGCACTTCGGGTACCTTCAGAACCAGTCATCTTGCTTTCAACGCTCCGGAGTGTACAGATGTCGGATTGATCCAAAATTTTGAACATTGGTAGAAAACTTCCTCTTCTACATGATAGATGGATTAGATTGTCCAAAAAGATCCCAGAATGTGGTCCGAAAATTAGAACAATTAGGGCTTTTATAAACTCTGCGCAGTTGGAGCTTTCTAGATGGTCCATCTTTCTTCAACCGGTACGATCAAACCACATATCCTTTTGATCTGAAACTTTGAGATTATTCATATATGGATGTGGTCTAAAATATGGTCAAAGTAGATTCTTCATATCATCAATGATGGGCCACCTGGACCGGTCCAGAGTGGAACAGCGAAATCTGGAACTTTCTGGACAGTTCGTATTGTTTTGGCCACCACGATCAATCCGTAGCTCCGATCGACACGAAACCACTTGGGTTAGTTCGGCGTCGAGCTCCTCTTCGACATGGATGTGTTGGATTTCCAAATATTATTAAGATGGGCCCATAAAATTGGTCCGAAAAATTAGAAACAGGAGTGGCCTGCTGTCTGCAATTTGGAAACTGAAATTTGTATGGCCGACCGGTGCCGACCGGTCAAGACCGGTCGGACAGGGCTGGCCGACCGGTCTAGCCTGTCGGGATGGCAGTCCAGCAACATGTGAAGACTCTCTACCCATGGCCGACCGGTCTTGACCGGTCTAGCCCAATTTTCTGCATTGTTTTCTTCTTTCTTTCTTCTCTCTTCTCTCTCCTTGCTTTTTTCTTTCTTTGGCCCACCTTGGGTCTTCATCCAAGGTTCCTAAATGTGCCCTTTTGGTCATCAATTGAGCAATGCAACTCTTATTCCTACAACCACAAAACTATGCATTAGATTAGCCTTTAAATCATGAAAACCATGCATAATGAGTGATGAATTGGGGTTAGAATATACACAATTAAGAGCTCAACAAGACATCCCGCACTATGACTCGACTATTCATATGTGTCCCCTCATCTTAACCACATCCCAAATAGGTTGAACTAGATTGCTTCATTGCCTTCGTGCTAGATTAACCACATGTCGGCACTCATACTGTATACTTGACTCATGCATCATAAATGTTTGGCTCATCTGATAGCGGTCGCAATTATTGTACAATTCAATATTAGTTAACAGTGACGTTGCATTTGAGATCCTATAGTTTTAGGGTACTCTTTAGAGACTTACATAGGCATGTCGTCCTGCGTTTGCATGCATGGTTGCATTTCTCACCGTCTGCTTGTGCCGCATATAACATAGTTACTATGTTACAACCATAGCTCCATCGTTGTAACGCCCCAAATTTTTAGAATTTATTTAAAAATTTCTGAAAATTTATTTTTATTTTATTTTAATTAATTATCGTATATTAACTTTGATTTACGAATAATGGGACATCTGTAAGATATCCGATAGCGGACCCTTTACAAAAGTTTCTTAGAATAAACCCATGAACAGCGTAGAAAGGTTAAATTTTACAAAACTCATACTTTTATGATAATTACGATAATACCTTAGATCTCTCAATTTGTGATTTCTGATCAATCGGATAGGTATTTTTCAAATTTGTCCAAAATATAAGTGTAATTTTAGGTGTATAATAATTCTGTGGAGATAGATTTCAAGTAGGCCCCGTGATCATGAAGATCTTAATCTAAGAGCATCCTTAGCCGTTGATCGAGGAATGTGGTCGGGAAAGTAACCATACCAAATTGATCATCTTAGTGATAAATTCCTAACCTAGAATTTGAGTGATTATCTGAGGTATATAAATATGAAATCTTGACTTGAAATTTTATACCATGCCTATTCATCATAAATTAACTATACACGTCAAATTTCAACCCTTAAATCATAGTAGAAGTCGTTCAATTGTCAAATTAGCCCATTAACCCTTGATTTTCATATCCATCTAGTGAGAAAAGTGGATGGTTAGTCGTAGTAGAATATTTTCTTTCATATGAGTGATTTGGATGGTCTTTATCATGGACTAATAGTATGATTTGAGTTCCTCACCTTGATAAGCTTCTTTCTTACGGGCAAAGTTATCCCGTTTTAGGAATTAACGAGTTACCAACTCTTCTCAAATCTGAACCTTTCAATTTACCTACTTCTCACCATCAATCACTTCTCAAATTTGGATCACCCATTGTACTCATATGACTACGGGTTTACACAAAATTTGGACCTCGATCTATAATCTTACACCGTTGAACTACAAAGCCAACCCCTTCATTTTCTGCTCAAAGTTGGAATTTCATATCTAGACCATTCCCACTATCAATCAACCACCAAACTTTGTACAATTGTTTACCTATCATGACTACATATTTTCTTAAAATTTGGGCCCTGATCATCAAGCGCAGACCATTAATTGAGACCAAGCCCATTTTAGCACCTGCTAGTCCATTTTCAAAGATCGGTCAATCGAAAATGTGGATCATCAAGAAATTTATGTATTCTGACTCTACTCTTCGAGCTTGATGTTCACTCCCCAAGTGTAGGGTTGCGAAGTAGTAATAATTCAGAAAGTCCAAGCATCGTTCCCATAGAGATTTATGAATGGGTATTCTCAGATTTTGTCTGAAACAACTAGTAATTAAGATCTTATTAAGAACTAAAGCTAGAAAATAGTGATTTGGGTTTAAACAGTGAATGTGTAAGGTAATATCAATCTAAAAAGGCACTAGAGCACCAAGGATCCACTTTTGATAAGTTTCAATGCATCAACACAACTAGGTCTCTCATAACTCAATTGGAATCGAATTCATATCTCTATCCGATTGGAAAATAGAGCGGTTCAATCAACAATTATCCAAAACAAGTGTTTATTCATTGATTTGATTCCTACAACCATGCTCAGGCCTTGGGCACACTCAATTGTGTAGGCCAAGCCTCTTTTCAATCTAGTTGAGACTCACAACCATAGCCTTCATCAAATCCTGTCACTAGACTTGATTACAACTAATGATTAGAACTCTAATTAAATCAAAATCAATCAACAAACAACTATTTCAGATTACTACAAAAGATAAGAACTTTAGTTAAATGAGTTCCCACATGAAAATCAGGCCATTGCATACAAGGCAATCAAAGAATCTACCATGCCCGAAGTAGTCGATAATAGATCAATGAACTACACAAGCATAAACAATGCTCAGAAGTTAAATTACTAAGTTAGGATCACTAAGAATCACATGAGCCCGGAGTCATCAAGAGATCAAAGTAAAAACCCGACTAGTACTTGATTCAAACTCACATTAACTAAAATTCATCAATTAAATCATAAAAAGGAAACCTAGGTTGCATCAATCCATCAAAAATGAATCAAAAGCTTCACCTCTTAGCCCTAGCTAAGAGGTTTTAGTTCATCTCTAACATCCTTGAACTAGAAGCCTCAAAAACAGAAAAAACTACTAAAACAGAAAGAAAACTAGAAACTCGAATAGAATCCGTCTCCTAAGAAATCCCCATGTCCTAGCATCCTCTGGTATGAAGGGAAGAAGTCCTTTTATAGCTTGGAGGTGTCCATTGTATAAGAAACTTCCAAATTGCGCAAGGAATTACGCACTTGTGCAGAGAATTTCGGCGCCCGATTTAGAAACTCTGTTTTGCATATGTACGACCGGTCGCACGACTGGTCAGACTGGCCTGGCCGACCGGTCACGACCGGTCAGGCTTGTCTATTGTCAGTCCAGGGAGTGCTGAAAGGGGTGCGACTCGTTGGCCGACTGGTCTTAACCGGTCGGACTGGTCTGGCCGACTGGTCGCGACCGGTCAGACCGTGTAATTCGTCCTCCAGTGGCTTCCAATGATATGGTCGACCGGTCCTAACCGGTTGGGCTTCCTTGGCCGACCGGTCGTCCAACCGATCTAAGCCCTTTTTTCTTCTTTATTTCTTTCTTTCTTTCTCCGCTATGCTTTCTTCTTTCTTTCTTTTCTCTCCTTGCTTTCTTCTTCCACCCTTTCATGCTTAGTCTCGTGATCTTCAATGTATATAAAGTGCTCCTATTTAGCCTTGAATTAGTGAAATTTCCATCTTGTCCTACAATCACAAATCATGCATTACATTAGTCCTTTAAACATGTAAACCGTGCATAATGAGTGATGAATTGGGGTTAGAATATGCACAATTAAGAGCTCAACACTTGATAAGATGAATGGATTGGAATTGATCAAAGATCACCCGAATATTGAGATTTGAGAAACCCCTTTCGAGAGGTTGTTACACAAGACCTCACGCCCACAGCTTATTGTTCATACACGCACGCCCTTCTTTTCCCTCCCCTTGTGCGTCCCTCTCCATTTTCCTACTACGCATGCTCAACCCCTTCTCCTAACCCTAGCCTCCATGTCCCAAAGAAGAGAGAGAGAGAGGAGAGAGAGAGAGAGAGAGAGAGAGAGAGAGAGAGAGAGAGAGAGAGAGAGAGAGAGACCAATTCCTTTCATCCTAGCCGTCCACCTTAAGAATCCAATGTGTGAGACGTATTCTACTAAGCTCGTATGGTTCGTGGCTTCATTAAACGTCATCTTTCTCGAGATTCTACATCTAGAGTTTCATCTAAAGCCAAGATGAGGATTTTTCCTTCAAGCCAACATGGATAAAAGTATAATTTCCTAGATTTTCTTTATTGTTTATTATCTTAAACTTGAATGCACAATCCATATTAGACCATGATTAATGTTAGATTTATGTTGAGATGATATTATATGATGGTATGATTTCATGTTTAGATGTATATGTGAGAAAGCATGTGTATTTTTTCGCATTATTTTGAGAACTATGTGTTGATTTCTTTTATTTATATTTATGTATGATTAAGATGGTTATGATGATATATACATCATATGGATGATGATTGTCATGTGAATATTATGCTCATGTAGACCCTTGTCCCCATATTGATAGTGTTAGAACTAGAAAATGCTCAATGCAGTTTTCTTGTGTATTGTTGTTCTAGGATTTTGAATAATAGAAACATTCATAGACAATCACAAGCATTCACAAAGTACACAAGAGAGAAGATATCGTAAGATGAATTTTATTCCAGAGATTTTGAGATCTTGTATGTTTCAGGCCATGATCTGGCATAAGCCCTTAATTACATCGAATGATCGATGACCCTTGATTAGAAGGCAGAAGAATAGCCAACAAGGACTATGGTCTTAGAGTTCGTGGTCGTAGGACCTGTATTTTGTGGTCAAAGAGACCTGTATTTATGGTTAAAGAGACCTTATTTTGTTGTGTTTTGTTATGAACTTATCCATCTTTGTACGACTCAGATGTCTATGTCTCATGTTTTGACCGGAGATCCAGACTGAGACTGTCAGGGTTTTTAATCAAGGGGTGAGACTCTGGGCCTACGCTCTTCATTTCTTATGGGTGACCATGGGAAGACCAATCTGCAGTTGTATGTAACTGAGCAGCTCAACCGGCGGATGCCGTTTGAATGGGTAGGGCATCGACTTTTCTTGAAGTATCAGTCTTTAACAAATTCCGTGTAATAGTTTAGAACTCTCTTGATATGGTTTATTGTGTTAACCATAGTCCCGTTTTCTTAGTCCGGACTTAATTCGGGTCATGTTATGATAGTACATGTAATGATGATACATCGGTGTGATTCTGGACACCGGTCTCTTTTCGAGAAATTACTTCGTTCATCGTATTGGATCGGATCGAACTCTGAAGGCTTGTATCCTGCTCATTAGGTGTGCGGATGAGTTATTTAACTACTCCATTACGTCCAGAACGCTTGAAATACCCCAAGTAGGCCTAAACAAGGTTTAAAAACATCACAAAATGAAGTTTTAAGGGTGTTGAAATTAATATTCAGAGTGATGATTTTTCTGATCCGTTGGCCTGATTTTACTAATGCGATTGGGCCAGTGCATCCAAAAATAACTTTGTTAAAATGTGTGTTTTTGTTATCCGCTAGCCTTATTTTTTTAATGTTTTGGGGCTAGTGCGTCCAAAAATGACTTGTCTCGGAAATGACCGATTTTCCTGATGAGCCGGGGTATTTTCCTGATGCATCAAGGGTCAATCTGTCAAAAAAATGACTTGTTTCATAAAAGACTGATTTTTCTAATGCGCTGGGGTATTTTTCTGATGCACCAAGGATCAGTGCGTCGATAAAATAGGTTAAATTTAATTCTAAGGTAATTTTGTGATGCGCCACTGTACTTGTACATTTTTATATTATTTCTCGGTTGGACCTGCGTGGTCGGAAGTGGGGTTTCCAATGAAGGATTCTGTCGGTCGGAAAGGAATTTCAGTATCGAAAAAGGTTTCCGACAGTCAGAAAAAGGGTTCTGGCAAGGGATTCCAGTGGTCTCTCAAAATACCCAACGGACAAAGCTCTCTCTCTGTCTTTCTCTCTCTCTCTCTTTGAATCTGTCCAAATGAACAGTAAAAGAGAGGTATTTATACCCGAAAATATCGAAAGTCGGCCAATAGGAGGCTGCCACGTGTAGAGCGTCGAGAAAATTGGTCGGCGCATTGAGCAAATAAGTCGGCGCGTCCTAAAATGCCTTAGTTTAAATTGCTAATTTTTGGGACGCACTGGCTGTTAGTGCGTACTGAAAATGACTAATTTATTGGATGCGCTGGCTATCAGTGTGTCCTGAAATTCACTTCTGAAAACTGTTTGAATTTCTTGATTCGTTGGCTATCAATGCGTCCTAAAATTCACTTCTGAAAACTGTCTGAATTTCTCGATGTGCTGCCTGAATTTACTGATGCGCTGAGGGTCAGTGCGTCTTGAAATTCAATTATGAAAGTGTCTAAATTTCATGATGCGTTGACCGTGAATTTAGTGATGCGTTGACGTACTTCTATTTTAATTATTTGATATAATTTTGTAAAATAATGGTTTGTGGGGTCCGCTTTACGATGAATGTTGATGCATGAGCCATGTTTATTCACTATTGGACTTACCCCCCAAATTTGAAGGGTTTTGATCATGATGGATGGTGGGGCCCACCTCTGGTCAACTTTCCATTTTTAGTAAAGTCTTTTGTGCATTACGATTTTTGTCGAGACTCCTGATGCACTGGCCCTAAATCCAGTGATGATGGATTACACACTTATAATCTTTGTTTTGAGGATCCCGACTTTTTGAGACCCCAACAGATGCCCCTCCGATGCGTTGAGATGGAAGCGCAGCTGTCCATCACGATGGATTGAATTTTTTGGGTCATTTGGGTCATTTCATTCATATTTTTTCAACGACCAGAGCTCCCGCCAGAGCGTTATTTTTTTCTCCAGTGCGTCAAAAAATTATCGCCAGCATGTCAAAAAATTCTCGCGCGCGTCCAAAAATTCAAGGTTGGTGATTTTTCGACGCGCTACCCTCAGCACTTCCTGAAATGGACTTGGTGGATTTTTCCATTTAATTGACGCGTTGGGTCTTAGCATGTATGATTATTCGATGCACCTTGATCCAGTGCACTCGATATTTGGACTGATTGTTACGATCTTAACTTAAATGACGCGCTAGGGATCAGCGCGCGTGCTTAATCGATGCGCCTTGGCTCAGCGCACATTCATTCCATACTTGGAGAAATTGTATCTGTTTTGTGACATGCTAGACTTGAATTCTCCATTTATTGAACGCGCCAAGGCCAGCATGTACTCGCGTGTGTTGGGGAAACCCATTTGTGACGCGCTAAACTTGAATTCTCCATTTATTGAATGCACCAAGGCCAACGCGTACTCACATGCATTGGGGAGACCCATTTGTGACGCGCCAAATGTAGTGTGTATGAACTTAATGGACTCGCTGGGTTTAGCGTGTCATCATTTCTGAACTTGTGAATGCGTGATTTATTCTACGCACTGGGCCTTGCACATGTAGTTTTCGGACTTGTTATTTCGCCTATTTATTGGACACGCTAGGGCTGGCGCGTACTGTTTCTGGACTTAGAAACTTGTTCAATTGTTGGAAGCGCCAGGGCTGGTGCGCACTGATTTTTGGGGTTGTGAAATTGCCCAATTTTTTAGTGTCTTGATTAGGTATGCTTAGTGTTGATTAATATGTCCGTACCTTGGTTCAACTGATCATTACCTATGATATTTGGGTTGTTATTTTGGGGCATATAAGGTCCAATCTTCCCTTTTGAACTGTTGTGAGGGCATGTTGTTGGACTCTATTTGCCTGAAATCCTTGAACCACGTTGAACTGAATGTGATTTTTCTTTTTAACTTAAGTTATATAGAGTTTTATGCATACCTGAGTGTATTCTCTTCTGGTACTTGTACTCTGTCTGACGTTCTGACGTGTTTATGCAGATCTTCATGGTTGGTAGTTCTTCCAACGCTGGCCCTTCGAAGGCTGGTCCCTCAGGTTCCAAGGCAACTACGTGTAAGCGCAAGAGAGCTTCACCTAAGAAGGTGGCACGACCATTTGATCAGAACCCTCAATGGTTCCATCCACCGGAGAAGTTTAACTTTTATGAGCGCATTTTGTCACTATTAAAGGAGATATAGCGAAAAATCCTTTGCGATAAGGTTCCGCCGACCCCTCCAGATGAGGGTACGCAAGAGGAATGGGACGCTTGGTATGCTCCCATGGCTGGTTTCCGTTCTGATAACCCTGCGGGGTCCAAAGAGGGTGAGGCGAGCCCGATTGCGCCCGCTCAGTCTGCTAAGCACGGTCGCCTGAAGATGACAGGCAAAAGTGCCAAGCAAGTATACATGGAGAATCAGGCCAAGTCGAAATCTGATAAGATAAAGGTTGTTTGGTCTTCTGTCAAGCTAGCAGTATCATCGCTTATGATCCGCAACCTGTACGTGAAGCAGTATATCTGATTTCCCAAGAGTTTCCAGAGACATCATTCTCTTCCAAGCATCGAGCCTTCTGACGTATGTCGCGCAAACTCATTCTATAGTGTTGACTCCTGGACGTCCATTCCAGAGACATTCCTCAACTGTGTTGTATCTAAGAACGACACGCTCCAGTCTGTCCTTGGGGAGAAGGACATGATTTTCTTGAGACCAAATCACGATCCACATCAACTGTTTCCAACCCATTATTACAAGACTCTACGTCAGAGGTTCCGTCCTTTGACTGATGGAGAGATTTGGCCAACAGGTGGGTTTTGGACCCGAGGTCATCTGAGTCCTCATCCAGGTTATGAGGCTTGGGCCAACCGGATAATTGAACAGCACGAAGATACTTTAAAGCAAGTGGGTCTCCTTAGGGCCATCCAAGCGACATTAAGATATTTTTATCGGGAGCCGTGAATCTACAAGGGATTCTTGAATCACTGGAGTTTTATTACAAACTCCTTCCACTTGCCGTACGGAGAAATGAGCATATCGCTTTGGGACCTGTATCGGATAGCTGGTCTTCCCATTTATGGCAGAATTTATGATGAGTGGACACCCAGCGATGACGAGTTATAGAAGACGAAGAAGGGCGTAGATGAGGGTTTCTATTCTAAAGCCTTTTATGAGTTATTCGTGGAGCTTCTGCAATTTTGGGTTCCAAAGAGAAGGTGCCCTTTGAAGATTGGCCGATTTATTTCAGTCATGGTCTAAAGTGAGTTTCTCGACTTGAGTCACACCTCTCTGTCCCGTCTTTTCCTTTTACTGATGATTCTCTTTCTTTCTCAGCTTGGATTACGCGCCTTATGATGAGGGCCGCAAAGATAAATTAATCTTGGAAGCCAAGATGAAGACAAAGTTCCTGAGGCCAAATAAGCTATCCCCTACATGTGAGCTAGCTGGGTTCTTAGCGTATTAGTTATGCTACGTATCGTTACAGAGTTCTAAGCAAGCAGACAGCGTGAGGGTTTCTTGTTTTGCTGTGGCAAGGAGTTTGGCCAATGAACATCGTTATGCACTGGCTCCGGCAGTATCTACCGAGCCTTTGGTGGTGTTGTTAATAACAAGGGTTCTGCTTCTTTCAGAATAAACTCATCCTTCTGCGGAAGGCATTATCTTTCGGGTTGGCTCGAAGTTTACTTCCCATGGGTTTACGGCATGGAACTAAAGGATTTCATCTGGAGAGGATCAGTTCCACTGCATGCTTTTTAGAAGCGGAAGATGAACAACAGAAATTTACCGACCATGGCAAAGATCGCCCGTCATGACCACGTTGACTTCTTCCTTTTTCTCGGGTACTAGCAGTGAGGATTCGGTATTACTCAATGATGATGAGAGCCTTGATTCCTATGAGCGTTCCCTTCTGATATCGATCCGCCCGGGTTCGCTACCTTTGAGGGAGGGGGCTGAGTTCTGGAGAGAGCCATACTACCCAAACAGATTCACTCACCAATTTGGCTACGACCAAGGGGTACCCGAGACTCTCAAGCCAGTGACACAAGAGCAGTGAGCCTATGGTACAGGGTCCGATCCACTGGAAATGGATGTGACAGCAACTCTTACTCACTAGATCAGGTTGTTTCTTCATCGTTTCGGGCATGGAGTACACTCCTAGTGCTACATATGGATGGATGAAGTGGGAGGCTCACCAATACTTCTAATTTGGAACAATTTGCATGTAGCTGACCCTATCTTCGTCTCGCCTCCGATTGTCGATCTTGCTCCTGCTGACGGCCTGGGCTATGTATCAGAGCAGCTTCATCAACTGGCTACTCCGGGTGTGCAGAAATTTATGACCTCTCTGAATGTAATAATTGATCATGAGAAGCCCGAACATACACCCAATCGCCTATGGGTAGAGGATTACACTGCAAGAGAATCAGGATTCCCCACTTGTTGGTCCCATGACAGAGGGACAGAGAGAGTTTTACGATATCGATGATGATGACGATGGCGATGATGGTGAGGGTAATGACATGGGTGAGGATGATGATGTCGGCGGGGATGATAATGATGCTGACATTGGTGATGGTAATGATGGAGAGGGTGATGGTATTGATGGTGGTGGAGATGGTGGTGATATTGATGTGTTGCAGCAGGGACCCCGTCGACTAGTGGTCAGGGAAGCTATGATCAGAGTCCAGTGAGTCGGACATGTCTATCCAGATGCTCTGTTCCCGGAGATAGTGATTCTGAACCGTCTCCTGAGCGGTCTAGGCCTCAAGTGAAGACCGACTATCGTATTTCTATTGTCGATGGAGGAAAGAAAATTAAAGAAATGTGGAAGCTGTTTAGGGCAAAAAAATTACGGAGTCGACTCTCCAAAGTTGCCGGCAGCATTCCGACTAATAACGCAGGTGAAGCAAGGGAGGAAGGGGAGATGAGCTCTCAAGCATATCTGAGTGGAAATCGCCCTACAGAGGAGGGTGATGATAACGAGCCGATATACGATAGATTTGTTCCCGAAGCAGATACAGAACCCATCCCAATGGATCTTGATGGTGGGGTGCAAGCTAAAGATCCTCCTCTTACCAACCCTGCTGAGACTGATGTTGCAGCTAACCCTAGCCCTATTCCAGAGACAGGGCCTGCTACTGTTGCAGAAGGGGTAGCATTTCCCTCTCAAGAGACTTTGCCCTCTTATGTTGCTAGCGTGCCTGAGCTTGTCATGGAGGCACCCTCTGTTGCTGAACCAGTTGAAGCTGCCACTGCCCCTGAGATCGTCGTACTTTCTTCTCCTGAATTACCTGAACCAGCAACAGAAACTGTAACTAAATGTGTCCCAACATCATCGATGCCCGTTGTTTCAACAAGTGCACCGATCGATGATGTTCCTGTAGCTACTGGTATATTGCTCGTCTTTACCATTTTGTTTGCTTTCTTTTCTTCCGTGGTTTCATATGTATTGATGTCTATCCTTGTTCTATCAGTGACTGCTCTTGCTAGTACTTTTGTGCCCGTCATCTTGCCTGAGGCGGTCGTTTCTTTGCTCCAAGGGATGCCAATTATTAAGGCTAGGGTTCTGAAGACACTTCTATCATTTGTTGTCAAAGCCCTGAGGAATGTGGAGGAAGAACGATTACTTGACAAAGGGGTGAAGGCCTTAGAGGTGCACGCTGAGTGGCTTGGCGTTGATGCTTCTGTTTTAAGCTGGTACATAGCCTCATTCAAAGCAGAGGTTGCGCGGGTCAAGAAAGCCAAGCAGCTTAGACCTGATCCTTCTGTCGATACCAAGCGTGACGAACTGAGGTCCCTCCTTCCAAATTTTAAGTCTCGGAGACCTCAGATGGCTACGACTACTTCAAATTGGGAGAAGACCAATACTGAACGCAAGAAGCCATGGCTTGTATCGCAGCGCTAGATGAAGAAATCAACTATCTCCAAGCCGAGCGTTCACTGATCCATCTCCAGGTGGTGTGGCTTGATAGTTAGGAGTCCCATTTGCGAGCAACTGCTGAGCAACAAAAAGCTGAATGTGACGCTATGGAGGCTTAGGTAATAGCATTGCAGCAGTCACTCTAGAATGTCCCAGATCCTGTCCAAGTCTTGGCAGAAGCAGAGAGAACATAGAAGGCTGCTCATGAGTCAACAATAGATCTGTTCGGACACTATCTTAAAATTTTAAATGTGTAATTAGTGTGCTTTGATTTGTGTGATTATATCTTTATCTAGAGAACTAGTATAGAAAAATAACAGATTCGCGAGTAATCGTCCCCCTATCAGGACTGAACCTACACCCATGGAGGTTGAATTTTGAGCAATTCTCAATTCTGAGTGCATTCTCCTATCTCAAATTTGACATTCTTAGAAAGGAAATGTCGTACCCTTAGTGCGTTCCAGGTTTTAATAACTTTCCCGATACCTGCGTGCACACACACGAAACAAATAATTAGTATTTAATATTGTAAATATTCATCATTGTATTGTTTTGCTTCTTTTAGTATCTTATTTATTACACTTTCCCTCTATTGGGGTGTCTCCAAATTATAGTAATGAACAAATGTTAAGTGCAGTATCTCTTCAGAAACTGGTCGTTCACCAGGGAGCTGATGCCTTGTCCCTTGCAATCTATTACCCGGTAGGCTCCGTTAGAATATACTCCATCTATGATGCAAATGGGATCCCATTTTGGATCAAATTTGCTTTTTGGACCTTGGGATGGCACTGGTCGTTTCATCATTAATAATAGATCACCTTTCTTGAATGACCTACCACGGACTCGTTTATCGTATGCAGCCGAGATTTGCTTCTGATACATTTTGAGTATTTTTTGAGCAGCGAGTCTCTTTTCATCTAAAGCATCGAGTTCGACCATTCTGATCTTAGCATTGTGCTTGGTTGTCAGGGAGTGTCGAAGTGCGACCCGTAGTGACTCAACCTGTATTTCCATCAGGATCACAACCTCTGTACTGTACACCAGCAAGTAAGGTGTAACTCGAGTGGCTGTATGGTGTGTAGTCCGATATGCCCATAGTGCTTCGAGCAATCGTCTGTCCCAGTCTTTCTTATTCTCTGACACTGTCTTCTTCAAAATCTTCACGATAGTCTTATTGAATGCCTCGGCCAGTCCATTCACAGGAGGATAATAAGGCGACGAATAGCAATGCTTGATCTTGAACTTCGTGCATAGCTTATCAATAGCAGCATTCTTTAAGGGCATTCCATTGTCTATGGTAATTCTTTCAGGGATACCATACCGGTATAATATGGTGTGATGAATGAAACCTTTAACATGTCTGGCTTTCACATTTCTCAGGGTGACTGCTTCAGCCCATTTAGAGAAATAGTCAGTTGCGGCTAGAACATACTGATGCCCCTGGGAGGACGGTGGACTAATCGGCCCGATCACGTCCATACCCTAGGCTGCGAAAGGCTAGGACATTACTGACCGATGTAATTCCTCGATGGTGAATGTATGATATCCGCGTGGATTTGACACTGATGACATTTCTTGACGTACTCTATCACATCTTTTGTCATTGCAGGCCAATAGTAACCCATGTGTCGCACACGGTGATGTAAATTCTTGCCTCCCTAGTGAGCATCACATTCTCCTCTGTGAGCTTCTTTTAATGTAGCATGCGCCTCGTCTCAGCTCAGACATCGCAGCAATACCCCTTTGTATGAACATTTGTAAAGTACGTCATTATGGAGTATAAATGAATTGGTGCGTCTTCTAACTTGTGTGCAAATTTTAGGATCCTCTGGCAAAAATTCGTACTTCAGATAATCGATGAATGACCTTCTCCAATCATCTTCCTCTGTGATCTTAAAGTAACAAATGGGATTGACGCTCAATTCTCTACTGCGCAGAGCGGTTGTCGGCAAAATTCTTCTTTCTTCAATTGTTACCTAAAGCGGGCTGCCCCTAGGGTTAGCCAGAGCAGCGACCAAACTAGCGAGCGTATTTACTTGTACATTCTCTTGACTCGGTATGTGTGAGATACTACTGTTCCGAAATTAATTAAAGATCGACTGTGCTTGATGGTAATAGGGAGATAACTCGGGCTTGCAAACTTTGCATTCTGTCGTCAGTTGCCCAATAATAAGCCTAGAATCCCCATAGATACGTATTTTTTTAATTTGCATTTTCAGGGCCAACTGTAATCCAATAATAAGAGCCTGATACTCTACTTCATTGTTGGTGCATCCTAGGACTATCGTGAAATGAGTAGGGTAACAAGTCCCCTAGTGGACTGATGAATATAACTCTTGCCCCTGCTCCCATTGCTCTGGCTGCACCATCGAAATACATTTCCCAATGACGCGCTTTATTAATCGACATAACCTGATCGTCTGAGAGGTCATATTCTATTTCTTCACCACTTGGTACCAGATGTGCGGCAAGGAAGTCTGCAATTGCTTGTCCTTTGATGGCCCGAGCCAGCATGTATGTGACGTCGAATTTCGACCAAGAAGAGAGCCCACTTGGCCAACTGCCCAGAAACATGGGCCTGTTCATGAGAAACTTGATGGGATCCGCTTTGGATATTAATGTTATCTGGTGAGAGAAACAATAATGCCTGAGTTTCTTAACAGCAAAGATCAATGCCAAGCAGATTTTTTCAATCGCTGAGTAATTAAACTCGGCTCCCACTAATGTGCAGCTCAAGTAATAGAGTGCACTTTCTTTCCCTTCTTCATTCTTCTTGGCTAAGAGGGGTCCCAGTGAGTTTTCGCCAACAACAACGTATAGGATTAGTGGCTCTCCTTTGACCGGTGCTGTAAGGACTGGAGATTTTTTGAGCAGGTCTTTCAGAGAGTCAAATATTTCTGACAAGCATCATCCCACTCAAACTGGACTCCTTTCTTGTTGAGGCGTGAAAATGGCTAACAACGACCAGATAAATTCGAGATGAATCTTCTTAAGTAAGCGATCCAGCCTTGGAAGCTTTTCATCTCTTTGAGATTCTTCGGAGGTGGCATCTCCCTGATTGTCTTAATCTTCATCAAGTCGATCTTATACCTCGGTGCCTAATGACAAACCCCAAGAACTTGCCAGAGGAAACCCCGAACGCACATTTCAATGGGTTCATACAGAGGCTTTTCTTTCTCAATCTTTAAAACACTTGTCGTAGATGTTCTCTATGCTGCTCGTGCTTAGCCGACCTCACTACCAGATCATCTACGTAGCATTCGACGTGCTTATGCATCATGTCCTAGAAGATTCTTTGCATCACGTACTGATATGTTGCACCCGCGTTCTTCAACTCGAAGGGCATCACACGGTAACAATATATGCCCAACGTCGTAGGAAAGCTATCGATTCCTCATCTTCTGGGGTCATGTGGATCTAATTATATCCCGAGTAACCATCCATGAAGGACATCACTGAGTATCCAGTCGTGCTGTCAATCAGTAGTTCTGGAATAGGCAGTGGGAAATCATCTTTAGGGCAATCTTCGTTGAGGTTCCGAAAGTCTACGCAGACTCGGATTTGACCTCTCTTCTTCTTTACCGGCACAATATTTGAAATCCATCGTGGGTATTTGACTTCTCAGATGAACCTAGCATGGATTAATTTCTCAACCTCTTCTTCAATCTTGGGCACTATATCTAGATGGAATCGTCGCTAAGGTTGTTTGACCACCTTTTTCCCTTTCATGATGCCCAGCTTATGCATCGAAATCATTGGACTAAGCCCTGGCATTTCTGAGTATGTCCAGGCAAATATTTTTTTTTCTCTCTTAACAGTCAGATATTTCTCTCTCTCTCTCTCTCTCTCTCTCTCTCTCTTCTCTCTTAACAGTCAGATATTTCTCTCTCTCTCTCTCTCTCTCTCTCTCTCTCTCTCTCTCTCTCTCTCTCTCTCTCTCTCTCTCTCTCTTCTTCTAGGACATTCGTGCTCAGGTACGTATTTCTAGGTTCTTCCGGGGTTCCCAAATTTATTTCTTCAAGCTCATCTATCGTGGGTTGTCCCTCATCCTCTATCTGTGCAGGCACGGTGCTGGGTTGGATGATATCGATTGTCTCTTGTGGATGTATTTCTTCTATGGGACTGATGTTACCATGTTCACATGTCTAGTCTTCATCTTCGCCCCTAGCCCTTCTTTGCTTTGAAAAGCTTTGGTGTTTTCTTTGAACGGGGCTAACATTCTTCTATTCGGGGCTGATTCCGAATAATAGAAACCCATGTTCTTCATAATATTACAACTGGCTTCACTGTATCTTTCTTCTTCTATCGGTTGAGGTAGACGGGATGATTTCTCGACCTCGTCTTTAGACTGCATAGGTTCATTTGGCACTGAATAAAATTTGATTTCTTTCTTCGCATTGGCGCTCAGTGGTACTAAAACTGGCTAGGAGCCTTTAGGAAAGGCTTAACTCTTCCTATCTTCAGCACTGGCATGTTGAAGCTAGACTTGAGCACACTCATGTGCTGATTGGATATCATCTCTAAGACAGATTGTCCTGACTGTCGTAAGTGTCTTGAAACTATATAAAATATCTTGGTGGTCTCTTGAGGTTCTTCTTCTGAATAACTCACGGTTTCTTTCTGAGTAATAAACTAAGGCTTGCTTTTCTGTTCAAACTTGTTGACTTGAGGTTTTGCCCCTTGACCTTTTTGTGTTACATCGGGCTTCTTTATGACCTGTCTTTCATCAACCAAGTCATATTACTGGGCATCGGTCAAGAATGATTCAACAATCATATACGGCTTCGGGTCTGCTGCCACTCTGTACTGAACTCCCTCTCTATTGTACTTAAAGAACTGAGGATAGGTTGAGGGAATGGCGCGGTTCTGATGGAGCCACGGCCTTCCTAGTAGAAGATTATATATTGTTACCGCGTTGATTACTTGACACATTACTTTTGTCTTTAGTTCTTCAATTTCTAGCATCACGGTGATCGACCCCAAAGTGCACTGGCTATCTTGATTAAACCCTTGAATAACCATGGTGCTGGGATGTAGGGTTGACGATCTGTAACCCAACCTCTATAGTGTTTTCAACGACATGATGTTTACTGCGGATCCATCATCAAGCATACATCGCTTAACTTCTGTGTCTCTAATCGTCCCAGTAACTATCAACAGACGATTGTGATCTATTGCTCCAATCATGCAGTCTTCTTTGGAAAATGTGGTTGTAGACGGGTGATCTATCTATATCGCTTGCTGAATCGATGCATTTCCTTCCTAGAACTTATCTGGATCGTTCATTTCTGCTTCAATCTCTGTCATCATCACTTCTCTGACTTCAATGTCCAGCAATGCATTGATCAACATCTCCCTATATACCTTTGAGAGACATAAGGCATCGTATATGCTCAAGCGGGCCGGGACCTTTCGCAGATGTGACACCACATCATATGCTACTGGTTGTTCGCTTCCCTAAGTGTAGGGTTGCGATGTAGTAATAATCTCGGTAAGACCGAGGTCGATCCACAGGGACTTGTGTAGGAATTCACAAAAACACTTCCAATGGTTTCTACATAAGAACTAACTAAACAGATTTTAGGAAATTGATGTAGATAGATGCTTTGAACTAAACTAAAGATAATCAATAATAAAAAGGCACTAGGGGTTCAAGGATCCACTTGTAGCAATCCCTAATGCTTAATTCGTTGTGGTTTCTCACTTTCTCAACTAGAATCGAAATTAAGTTCTATCTAGTCGGATGATAGAACAGTTAAAACAAGCAATCTGGCATATGTGTGAATCATGTACATGATTCTCTCAATTCAAGCTAGGACTTGAGCACACTCAATTGCATAGGTCAGCCCTAATTCCAATAGGTTAAGATCACAACGATAATCATCATTAAATCCTGTCACAAGATATAACTAGATCATGATTTGAACTTGATTCAATTCTCATATTCAATCTCACATAATCCAGAAATTCCAAAAAAATAGACTTTTGGCATGAAGTTCCCACATGAGATTATAGATCTAGAGCGTATTGAATCCAATTCCTTGGAGCATACAGGTCTAGAGATACTCAGAACAATTAAGAACTCAAGCAATTCTTCTAACATCCATGAGCCATCATAAGATTAAGAAAAACTACTTAGAACTTTATTTAAACTCCAAACCATAGTTCTTCACTAATAATCCAACTTGAAACCAAATCAAACGAATTGAAACATCTTAGATTCACTACAAGCTTCACCTCTTAGCCCTAGCTAAGAGGTTTAGCCGTTCATGATCCAAGGAAACATGAAAACAACTAAACAAAACATCAAACTAGAAAAACAAACTAGGAGGAGTTGTAGAACTCCGAATCCGACTTTCGTCGTCTCCCACCGTGTTCAATCTCTTCTAGGATGTCTTGGGAAGAAGCCCTAGGTCCCCTTTTATAGAATAGTACAAAAGGTTCTGAAAGTACGTCGGGTGGTCTAACACGACACCCACGTATGTGCGGAAGCTTAAAGAGCAACTAGAATTATGGCTAAACCTATAGGAGGGGGTGATTAGGACCCTTTTTGAAATTCTTTTTGCCTTCTTATATAATTCAACAAATCAAACTAAGTAAGCAAGAACACTTCGGCTTCCAAGCCTAAGTGGGTCCAATCACAAGACTAGCATATGATTAAGCAATAAACAACCTAGTCTAAGGCATGCATAGGTAATTGTTCGCTCGCCTCAAGTGTAAGGCTGCGATGTAGTAATAAATCTCGGTAAGACCGAGGTCGATCCACAGGGAAAGAGTAACAGCTTCCTAATTACTCCAGCAACTCAGTTTAATAGAACAAATTCAATTTCAATAGGATGTTTAATTAAAACAGTAACTTAATGAAAAATCAGAGATATAATGTACTAAGGCTTTCAAGGATCCACTTGTAGCAATCCTATGTTAATTCAGTCAATCCAAGTAGAGAACACAACTAGATTTGAAGTCCTATCTCTCATCTAGTTGGAAAATAAAGCATTCACACACATTCATCCAATTCAAGTTGAACTTCCAAGTTCAAGTCCATTCAATCAATGTAGAATTCAAATTCATAGCCTGCGGAGTAACAGCCATGCCTATGGACTATGGCCTGCTCAAGGATTACTATAATTCGAATCTAAACAAGCAACCTGTGATAATCTCAGAGAATTAAAAGGAATTCATGTCCGGAGCACATGAACTCAGATAAGACATCTCAAACTACCATCTTTTGGACTGAACATAAGAAAATTCTCACCTTGAATTAAAAAATACTTGAATCAAACTGAAATTAACATAGAACTGGCTACAAGCTTCACCTCTCAGCCTTAGCTGAGAGGTTTTAGCCGAGCATAGTCATGCTATAACTAAAAACTCAAAAATAAAGCATAAAACTAGAAAAACCCGAAAATAGATGTTGCAGACGCTCCACAGTCGCCTTCAGCCTCCAAACTCACGTTCCTTCTCTTCTCTGATGATTTAGGGAGAGCCCCTAGGTGGCCTTTTATAGCAACAAGCCCCCCTTGCGTCGGATTCTGCGAAAGCCTTCGCATTGCGCAGCAATTTTCGGAGTCCCAATTTAGAAAGGAGACTTCTTACGCAGGGCCGACCGGTCGTGACCGGTCGGCCTGGCTTTTCAAATACTCCAGAGAGCTCAGCCGACCGGTCATGACCGGTCGGCGTGGATTGTCCATTGTTCCAGCGTGCATGCCCGACCGGTCATGACCGGTCGGGCTTTTTATCCTTCATCCAGTGCCTATGGCCGACCGGTCATGACCGGTCGGCCCCAATGCAATGTGTCCAGTCTTCCTGGCCGACCGGTCAAGACCGGTCGGCCTCCTTCCATTTACATCTTTTATGTGGCTGACCGGTCGGACGACCGGTCAGCCTTGGTTTTTCTTCCACTTTTTCTTCTTTTCTTCATTCTCTTTTCTCCCTTTTTCTTCTTCTTTCTTTGATCCATCCTAGGACTTTATGCAATGTCTTCAAATACATTCTTTTGGCTCCAATTTGATGAAATCCACGCTCATCCCTACAATCACAGAAACACGTGTTAGGTGGGCCTTTAAACCATGAAAATCATGCAAACTATGTAGTGTAATGGGCAATGCAATGTATAAATTGGAGGTTCAACAGTAATCAAAATATTTAACTAATCAAGCTCCTAACCTATGCAACCTATGTAGACTTATGAGAGTGGATCAATGAGCTCAAGTCTACACAACTAGTGAAAGTACATCTTGTGTGTGGATGTGCTTAATAAGTGACTAGGATACATTCCTATCAAGCATTCATAATTAGACAATTAAACTAACAATGCTAAGATATCAATGTGCTCAATTCAATCACAAACACAAGCATGTATAGTGGTTCGACTACTTGTCTACTCCACTCCGGGTTCAAGTACTCAACACCTTTGAGCACACCGGCATTCACTATCGGAGGTTTTAAATGAGGTTCACCTCTCAACCTTTACACGGAGGTTTTACCGGTTCACCTCTCAACCATAACCGGAGTTTTGGACAAATGGCTAACTCTCAACCCAAATAGAGTTTTGGATATAGGCTAACTCTCAACCCGAAGCACGTTCACTCCCGTGTCGGAGGCTCCCCCTTGGAGACTTAGTTTAGGCCCGGCTAATGGGCCAAGGAACGGCTAACGTCCCTAGTTCGAGTTCGACAAACAAACTCTAAATGGACTCTCAATAAAGACAACCTTACTTATTGGATGAGCCCCTTGTTTAGCGCCGGTTCGGGTTGCTTGATCTCCGCTCTCCCGTGCTTCAATCAGCTACCTTGCTCCCTCGATCGTGTCGCCGTTGCGTCGCCAATGCCTCAGCTACGCTCGATCAAACACCTTGCATGTGATGCCTTTGAGATGCACAAGGTGATAGGAGGATGGTTGAATCTCCTACATGAGGTATGTAGCTTGTTCTAACTAGGAGATCCACCTAGAGGGTCTTCTAGAGGTCTTGAACAAGAGATATACCTATATGGTATAGTGTTTCACCTCTAGAATTGAGAGAGGAATCAAGTCATCTCTAGTTTGCATTTGAATGCCCTCACTTGTATTTAAACACAAGAGATATGACTTGAAACCCTCCTCTTTGAGGCCCCAAAAGATGTACAAAAGGTGTGGGTAATGGGCTCTCAAAACCCTCTCTTCTACCCCTCAAAATGAGCCAAGCCCTTATATAGAAAAGTGCACAACGGATACAAAACGGGTAGAAAACGGTCATTTTCGGGCCCCCTACAAAAGGTTTGGGCCCCCTATAAAAATCAAGTTTTTAGGCTAAATCTTGTTGGACAAAAACCAACAAGTTCGGGCGTCCGACAGTGGAGCCCGACACTTAGTTCGGGCCCCCTACAAAAACTTCGGGCCCCCTACAGAAAGTTAGGGCCCCCTACAAAAGTTATGGCCCCCTACCAAAAATTAAATTTTATGTAAAGTTCTCTAGATTGAAGAGGGGCCCGAAATTGCTCTAAAAATGTGTAATTTAAGCTTGCTTCCTTTGTGCAATACAAGGCCATCTCCAAGGCTAACCACTTAGATAATACTCTAGCATATGAGGTTGATGGTTATTCCTATTTTAGGTTTAGCCAATCTAGAGAAGGAGAATTTGAGACACGTGGCCTCTTATGATTCCTAGGGCCAACATGTGATGACTAAATGCAATCCCTAATATGGTCAAGGTCATCAAAGAGGTTAAGGGGTTGGGTTTTAGTCAAGGTTAAGGCACATCAAGGCATCACTTTTACCTGATTCTTCTTCCTTGATGCAGCGGGGCCATCTGAGTCTTCGGTCTTCGTCTTCATTAGGCTCAACCAACACTAGATTCACTGACGTAAGTGATTGACAAACAAGGTGCACTAGTATGCCACAGAAAAGTGCACTAACAGGTTCTGGATTGCGTAAGAAATCTCGGACTGCGCAGAGAAAATTGGAGCTTGCGAAACACGTTTTGTTATGCAGACGGCCGGTCGCACGACCGGTCTGAGCCGGTCTGAGCTCCTGGACAACCAGTCTCAAAAGTGCAAAAACAGTCCAGTGAGTTTTCATAAATTCAGACCTCATAATTTTAATTCAAGGACTGGTCGCACGACCGGTCTGAGCAGTGGACGACCAGTTGCACGAACGGTCATGGATCGTCCAGTAGGGTTTGCAGTAGACCCTCTTCTGTTGAGTGTTCGGACCGGTCGGACGACCGGTCCTGGGCTATGGACGACCGGTCAGACGACTGGTGTTCAGTGTATTCTTCTGCCTTCTTTCTTCTCTCTTTTACTTCTTTCTTCCATCCTTCGACGCTTGATCTTATGATCTTCAATGCTTGTAAATAGCGTCTTTAAGTCTTCAATTGATGAATGCCCTCTCTTATTCCTATAACCACAAAACCATGCATTAGTTGAGTCTTTAATCATGTATTTCAAGCATAGTTAGTGATAAAATGGGGTTAGAATATGCACATTTAAGAGCTCAACACACCCCCCAACCAGCATTTTGCTAGTCCCGAGCAAAACATGCGTGAAACAAATTTCATTCTTCAAAACCCAACTCTCCTTAAGAAACCATATTTCTATATACTCAATGATATGCTAGTGCAAGAATCAGGAAAACTTAGTGATAGAAGTTGAGATCTTAACCTTCTAATAACATAACAAGTACTTATATGAAATTCCCACTGACTGATTGATAAATAGAGAGATCTAAACAATTTAACCTAGTGTGCTCGGTGCATGTTCATCTCATGGATTTTTGGGATTACCTTCCTTGTGAATTAATTAAGGTATGGATTCAATGGTGTATACATCAACAACAAACCTATAATAGGAATATGCCTTACCGTCCTTCTGACGACTTTCACACTACGTCCCATTTTCGGCTTTGGTTACGGGTAGACCATCCCCCGGTTGGTAATAGGTAGCCCTTTTCGGATTTTTTTCCACCATATTCTCCATCATTCCCATATTTTCATCCTTCCTTTCCGTTTTCTTTTTCATTAGATGGGATTTTTAAAAATCCATATCTTTCGTTATTTTTCCATGAACAAGGATAGACAAAGTACCCCGGCTTGGTTTCTCAACATCTCAAATCCAAACTTAACCAAGTCACAGTTCTACATAACCCTTTCAAAGCGTGAGAATCGTGTAATGTGAACTAGGTGTAAAAGTGTTTGGAAATTCTATCAATCATAAAAATAGGGGGATTCACATATAAAACTAGTATCTTAGAGATTGTTCAAGATATTCAACTTCACTCACTTTGCCTCTCTTTTTCTTATACTCACACCATCCCAAATTCATACAAACAAAGTTTTCCAATGGGGTTTTGAATTTGTAGAAAAAATTGAAAAAGTTTCTACATAATTGCTCGAGATGTTACAAGACACTAGATTTATCCTAGTGATCTCACACCCCCCAACCAAATCTTGCATTGACCTCAATGTAAAAGATATGTAATGAGCAAAACATGAGAGCAAAATAAAATAAAGGAGATGAGGGATGAAAGTACCTGAGAGAACAAAAACTGGAATTCTACCTTCTGCTATCAAACCTATGAAAAAGCAAACTAAAAGCAACAAAATCCTAATCCTAACTATTCTATACCACCACAAACTAGGAGATCAACAATCCTGATACACGGGATTAGTCAGAGGTATGGACATACTGTCTGAAGGAAAATTCTCAAAGAACGGCTTTAATCGCTGACTATTCACCTTAAAGATGTTGCCGTTCCTTGGGTTCAACAACTCGACGGTCCCATATGGGTAGACAGCTTACATAATGTAGGGATCGGTCCATCGAGATTGTAATTTTCCCGAAAACAAATGTAAGCGAGAATTGTACATAAGAACTTTTTGATTAATCGTGAAGGTCTTACGAAGGATGTTCTTATCATGGAACACCTTCGTCTTGTCCTTGTAAATTCTCGCATTTTCATATGCCTCGTTCCGGAGTTCCGTAAGTTCATTCAATTGAAGTTTGCGTAATGAGTTACTTTTCAAATCAAAATTCATCTTCTTTATCGCTCAATAAGCCCTATGTTCCAACTTCACGGGCAAGTGACAAGCTTTCCCATAGACAAGTCTATAGGGAGACATTCCAATGGGGGTCTTAAAAGCTGTACGGTAAGCCCAGAGTGCATCGGTAAGTCGAAGCGACTAATCCTTGCGATCGGGGTTCACCATTTTCTCCAAAATATGTTTAATCTCCCTATTGGATATCTCAGCTTGCCTACATGTTTGTGGGTGATAAGGAGTGCTCATTTTGTGATTAACGCCATATTTCTTCATTAAGGATTTAAATGGGCGATTACAAAAATGAGAACCTCCATCACTTATGATGACTCGAGGTGTTCCAAATCGGGAAAAAATGTTTTCTTTTAAGAAACGAATGACTGTTTTATGGTTATTGGTCCGGCATAGAATTGCCTCGACCCATTTGGAAACATAATCGATGGCAAGCAGAATGTACAAATTTTTCAAAAGAAGATGGGAATGGTCCTATGAAATCGATGCCCCAACAATAAAAAATTTCAATTGGTAAGATGGGATTGAGAGGCATCATATTTCTACGGGATATTCCTCCCAATTTCTGACACGGCTCACACATTTTACAAAACTCATGGGTATCTTTGAACATGGTGGGCCAATAGAACCCACATTGCAGAATTTTAGCTGTGGTTTTCTTAGCCGAGAAGTGGCCACCACACGCTTGAGAATGACAAAAGGAAATGATATTGTGTTGCTCATCATCCGGCACACATCTCCTTATAATTTAATCGGGACAATACTTGAATAAGTAAGGATTGTCCCATAGGAAATTCCTCACCTCGTTGAAGAACTTATCTTTATCTTGCTTTTTCCAATGTTTCGAAATTTTACCTGTAGCAAGATAGTTAGCAATGTCCGCATACCATGGCAATTGGGAGACATTAAAAAGTTGTTCATCAGGGAACATGTCATTGATCGCGGTCGTCTTAGGGGAATCGATGAAAACAAGTCTAGAGAGATGGTCAGCTACTACATTCTCTACTCCTTTCTTATCACGTATTTCTATGTCAAATTCTTGGAGTAGGAGGATCCATCTTAACAAACGTGGCTTAGCATCCTTCTTAGAGAGAAGGTACTTGAGCGCGGCAATGTCTGTGAATATGATGATCTTGGATCCAATCAAGTAGGACCTAAACTTGTCCAAGGCAAAAACTACGGCTAAAAGTTCTTTTTCTATAGTAGTGTAGTTTGCTTGGGCTGAGTTTAAGGTTCTACTTGCATAGTAGATGACACATGGCTTCTTCTCTTTTCTTTGGCCTAACACAGCCCCAATAGCATAGTCACTCGCATCGCACATAATTTCAAAAGGAAGGCTCCAATCAGGTGGTTGAATTATGGGAGCACATGTCAACTTACCTTTAAGTTTGTCAAAAGCATTCTGACAATCTTCATTCCACTCGAAAGAGTTCTCCTTTTGAAGAAGGTTACATAAAGGACGAGAGAGTGAACTGAAGTCTTTTATGAACCATCTATAAAATCCGGCGTGTCCCAAAAAGGACCGCACATCTCGTATGCTCTTGGGTGGTGGAAGGTTAGAGATAAGATCAATTTTAGCTTTGTCCACCTCGATTCCATTTTATGAGATGATGTGACCAAGTACAATTCCCTTTTGAACCATGAAGTTACATTTCTCCCAATTCAACACAAGGTTCTTCACATCTTTTCAACACAGATTTCAAGTGCATAAGGCACTCATCAAAGCTAAGGCACTCATCCCTTTTGAACCATGTGAATGTTGTTTTCCCTTGGTCCTCTAGGGCGATCTCTATTTGGTTATACCCTGAATAGTTTCGGATATTGGGTAGCCATCAATAGGAATGACCCGCCAACCTTTCTAAAATTTTATCAACAAACGGTAGGGGAAAGTGGTCTTTCCTCGTAACTATGTTTAGCTTCCTGTAGTCAATGCACATTCTCTAACTGGTAGTGACTCTAGTTGGCACGAGTTCATTATTGGCATTGGCTACGATGGTTATTCCGGATTTCTTAGGCACTACTTGAGTTGGACTCACCCATTGAGTATCGGATATTGGGTAAATGATACCCACATCCAATAGTTTCAACACCTTGGCCTTAACCACCTCCTTCATGTTTGGATTGATGCGTCTTTGTGGTTGCCTAGATGTCTTCGCATTCTCCTCAAGGTGTATGCGATGAGTACAAATCAGTGGGTCTATGCCTTTGAGATCCGCAATCGACCATCCAATGTCACTCTTATGCTCTCTTAGAGTGACTATTAGCTCTCTTATGCTCTCTTGTTCTTCATCCAAGTGGGAAGAAATCACCACCGGATATGTCTCATCTCGACCTAAATATACATATTTCAAATTACTTGGTAATGGTTTTAGGTCAAGCGTTGGTGCCTTGATATTGGATGGGAGGGGCTTGTTCTCGCTTAAGGGTAAAGGTTTAAATAGTGCCCTCCATCTTTTGTTATCAAGTACTGGCATCACATCCAAAATGGCATCCATCTCTCGTATTGTGTTATCATTTATCTCATGAGAGTGGGCCAAACATGCCTCCAAAGGGTCGAAATATATTGTCGATGGGAATGTCTCCTCCACGAATGATTCAATCAAGTTTATCTCATGGATCTCATCATTAACTTCCCGAGGTTGTTTGCATAAATCAAATATATTCAGCTCAAGTGTCATATTCCCAAAGGACATTTGTATAAGCCCGTTTCTACAATTGATAATCGCATTTGAAGTAGCTAGAAAAGGGCGGCCAAGTATGACGGGAATTTGAGCACCGGTGCCTATCACGGGATGTGTATCCAAGACAATAAAGTCTACTGGGTAGTAGAATTTATCAACTTGGACTAAGACATCCTCAATCACTCCTCTCGGTATACAAATAAATCTATCAGCAAGTTGGAGTGTGGTTTTGGTGGGTTTCAATTCACCTAACCCAAGTTGTTCATAAACTGAGTATGGAATGAGATTAACACTTGCCCCTAAATCAAGTAAGGCTTGTTTAATCTGATAGTCTCCTATGATGCATGAGATGGTTGGACTACCCGGATCCTTATATTTTTGAGGCACCTCTTGTCTGATAATAGCACTCAAATTCTCAGTCAAAAGTACTTTGTTGTGAACATTGTGTTTCCTTTTGACTATACACAATTCCTTTAGAAATTTGGCATAGGATGGTATTTGCTTTATAGCATCCAACAACGGGATGTTGATCTTCACTTGCTTAAAAACCTCCAAAATTTTCAGGTTTTTGTCTAAAAGTTTGGGTGAAATCAACCTTTGGGGAAACGGGGCAACCGGCTTGTATTGCCTTTCCGGTTCTTTATCTTGTGGAGTGTTGTTCGGGCTATCATCCTCTTTGGAAATTTTCGGATCATTAGGCTTTGGGGCCTTCACCAGATTAGATTTATCGATTATTTTTTCACTTCTTAAAGTGGTGATAGCTTGAACATGCTCCGTATGTTGGGAGGATGAGCTTGCGTCTTGTATCTCAAATTGGGTCCTTGGGTTAGGAAGAGGTTGGGCAGGAAGTGTGCCTTTTTCCCTAACACTAAGGTGAGATTCAACTCTAGCCATTGAAGTTTTTAAGTCATTGATGGCTTGAGATGAATTTTGATTAAATTTCAATTGCTCTTGCATGAACCCATCAATTTTCAGAGAATTAGTCTTGTTATACTCAGCTTGAACCGATACAAATGCACCCAACATCTCTTCTAGCGTAGCTTTTGGTGTAATCACTAGGGATGGACCTAATAAAGGTTGAACTTGAGGAGCACTGTTTGCATTCGCAGTGAGTCCATTCCTCCAACTGAAGTTGGGATTGTTCTTCCAACTAGAATTATACGTGTTTGAATTTGGAGCACTAAATGGCCGTTGATAACTGTTTATGGCATTTGATTGTTCTTGTAAGATATCTTGGAATGCTGAAATTGTGGGACAATCTTGTGTTGCATGTTGATTTCTGGCATAAATTCCACAAGCAGTTTCAACGTCTTTTAAGTTGATCGTCTCTCCTTTCTTCAATTCCATGGCCTCAACTTTTCTTGTGAGGCTAGCCACATGTGCACTTATATTATCTTCTTCTGAGAGGACATAAATCCCTCCTTTTTCCTTTTGTTGGCTAGTCTTGGAATTTGTTGGTCTATATGTATCCCAAGACTGTGCATTCTCGGCTAATTCATCAAAATAATCCCATGCTTCCCTGGCTTCCTTATTCATGAATTCTCCATTCCACATCATCTCTACAAATTGGCGCATGGGTGAAGTCAGTCCTTCATAGAAAAAGCTTATTACCCGCCAAATTTCGTAGCCATGATGTAGGTATTCATTTAACAAGTCCTTGAACCTCTCCCAACATTGGAACAAGGTCTCATCCTCCTTTTAGGCAAAACTCATGATAAGGCATCTCAACATGATCATTTTATGAGTAGGGAAGAACTTTTTAATGAACTCCCTAGACATCTCAGTCCATGTGCCAATTGATCTTAACCTTAATGCATGAAGCCAACCTTTAGCTTTCTCTTTAAGGGGAAAAGGAAATAATTTGAGCCTCACCACATCATCGGTTACATTTGCAAAGTGCATTGTGGCTATCACCTCATCAAATTCCTTAAGATGTTGATAGGCACTCTCACTGTCTAGTCCATGGAATCTGGGGAGAAGTTGGATTACTCTCGGTTTCAAATCTATGTTCCCTGCATTTTATGGAAAAACTATGCATGAGAGAGTGCTTGCTCTTGCTGGTTGCAAGTAATCACGTAATGTTCTAGGTCTGGGAACATTCTCAACCACATTTTCTCCCGTTTCGGTTTGGTTTTGGCCCAGATTTTGATTGGCCATAAGGTTACGTTGATTTGCAGCCATACCTTCAGACAAAATTGGATAATTTAAATGTCTCTTAGCACGTGGCTCTCTATCAATTCCTTCAACTATTCCCCCTTCACTAATGAGTCGATTATTAGAATCCCAAACCCAATGTGGCATGCAAATCTAAAAGAATGAAGCGAAAAAGAAGAATTCTTCCTTCCTTTCTTTACTCTTCTCTAAGACCGAAGCACAAGGTGTCTTGCAATGGCTGAGCCAGAAGCAAAGATAGAGACCGATTTCTCCTGGTCAATAGGGGTTCAGAGAACTCCCCACCCACTCTTTGAATCTTTTGAGAAAAGTGCAGAAAAAGAAGAAAGATGAATAGAATTGAGAAGAGAAATCTCTGAGTACAAGGTGATCCAAGATGGCAATGCCGACCAATGGGAATCAAGGCAGCTCAAGGCCAACCTATCAGAGATCCAAAAAAGGAGTCTCCACCCACTCTACAAGAGATGAATGAGATAGGAATGAAGAGTTGAAGAAGAAGAGTAAGGTTTGAAGGACAAAACCTGATTTTAGAACTTAACATGCCTAACTTCTTCTTCAACTTCCTAAAAATCCCTACAAAAAAAAGTAAAACAAATTAAATTAGTACAAGAGTCTTAAAAATCTCAAATGGAGACTATTTTTAGAAATTTTGTGAAAAAACCGTCAAAGTCCCTGGCAACGGCGCCAAAAACTTGTTCGCTTCCTCAAGCGTAGGGTTGTGATGTAGTAATAATCTCGGTAAGACCGAGGTCGATCCACAGGGACTTGTGTAGGAATTCACAAAAACACTTCCAATGGTTTCTACATAAGAACTAACTAAACAAATTTTAGGAAATTGATGTAGATGAATGCTTTGAACTAAACTGAAGATAATCAATAATAAAAAGGCACTAGGGGTTCAAGGATCCACTTGTAGCAATCCCTGATGCTTAATTCGCCATGGTTTCTCACTTTCTCAACTAGAATCAAAATTAAGTTCTATCTAGTCGGATGATAGAGCAGTTAAAACAAGCAATCTGGCATATGTGTGAATCATGTATATGATTCTCTCAATTCAAGCTAGGACTTGAGCACACTCAATTGCATAGGTCAGTCCTAATTCCAATAGGTTAAGATCACAACCATAATCATCATTAAATCCTGTCACAAGATATAACTAGATCATGATTGAACTTGATTCAAATCTCATACTCAATCTCACATAATCCAGAAATTCCAGAAAAATAGACTTTTGGCATGAAGTTCCCACATGAAGATTATAGATTTAGAGCGTATTGAATCCAATTCCTTGGAGCATACAGGTCTAGAGATACTTAGAACAATTAAGAACTCAAGCAATTCTTCTAACATCCATGAACCATCATAAGATTAAGAAAAACTACTTAGAACTTTATTTAAACTTCAAACCATTGTTCTTCACTAATAATCCAACTTGAAAACAAATCAAACGAATTGAAACATCTTAGATTCACTACAAGTTTCACCTCCTAGCCCTAGCTAAGAGGTTTAGCCGTTCATGATCCAAGGAAACATGAAAACAACTAAACAAAACATCAAACTAGGAGGAGTTGTAGAACTCCGAATCAGACTTTCGCCATCTCCCACCGTGCTCAATCTCTGTTAGGATGCCTTAGGAAGAAGCCCTAGGTCCCCTTTTATAGAATAGTGCAGAAGGTTCCGGATTGCGCAAGAAATCCCGGACTGCGCAGAGAAAATCGGAGCTTGCGAAACACGTTCTGTTACGCAGACGACTGGTCGCACGACCGGTCTGAGCTCCTGGACGACCAGTCGTACAACCGGTCTCAAAAGTGTAAAAACAGTCCAGTGAGTTTTCATAAATTCAGACCCCAGAATTTTAATTCAAGGACCAGTCGCACGACCGGTCTGAGCAGTGAACGACTGGTCGCACGACTGGTTGTGGATGGTCCAGCAGGGTTTGCAGTAGAGCCTCTTCTATTAAGTGTTCGGACCGGTCGGATGACCAGTCCTGGGCTATGGACGACAGGTTGGACGACCGGTCTTCAGTGTATTCTTCTGCCTTCTTTCTTCTCTCATTTGCTTCTTTCTTTCATCCTTCGACGCTTGATCTTGTGATCTTTAATGCTTGTAAATAGCGTCTTTAAGCTTTCAATTGATGAATGCTCTCTCTTATTCCTATAACCACAAAACCATCCATTAGTTGAGTCTTTAATCATGTATTTCAAGCATAGTTAGTGATAAAATGGGGTTAGAATATGCACATTTAAGAGCTCAACACTGGCGCTACCCCTTGCCTTGGTTCCGACCGACTGGACGTGGCTTCAACAACTTTCTCTTTCAACTTCTGCCCCTGGGGCCTTGTCGACGGCCCATCCAGATTTTCATCTTCTTGCATCGAGTCAACTGGTTCTGGAAAAACGCGTTCTAGCATCTCTTTTTCGGATCAGAGGGTAACGGCATCGACTTCCTCTTCACCTGCCTGTGTGTCCCTCCTATTGACGGTTGTTCTGTGAACGATACCATTACGCAATGTACCTGAGCCTCGATAAGTCGGTTATTCCCTCGAATGTTCTCTTTTCTTATCCCTTTCTTCTTGCGGTTGAGGAGTTGTTGAGCTCTTAAATGTGCATATTCTAACCCCATTTTATCACTAACTATACTTGAAATACATGATTAAAGACCCAACTAATGCATGGTTTTGTCGTTATAGGAATAAGAGAGAGGATTCATCAATTAAAGACTTAAAGACGCTATTTACAAGCATTGAAGATCACAAGATCAAGCGTCGAAGGATGGAAGAAAGAAGTAAAGGAGAGAAGAAAGAAGGCAGAAGAATACATTGAAGACCGGTTGTCCGACCGGTCGTCCATAGCCCAGGACCGGTCGTCCGACCAATCCGAACACTCAATAGAAGAGGCTCTACTGCAAACCCTGTTGGACCATCCACGACCGGTCGTGCGACCGGTCCTTGAATTAAAATTCTGGGGTCTGAATTTATGAAAACTCACTGGACTGTTTTTGCACTTTTGAGACCGGTCGGCTTCGTAATAGAGCTTCTTCTACAAGCTCCGAGTTTTGCTGCGCAAAGCGTATTTCTGTGGGATTTCTCAAAGTTTCTTCACACCTAGGGCTCCAAAGCTATAAAAGGACTCCTCTAGCTCGTTCCTAAGGTATCTTAGAAGAGAATTATCACGGTGGGAGGTGGCGGAAATCGGATTCGGAGTTCTACAACTCCTTCTAGTTTGTTTTTCTAGTTTTTATATTTTTTTTAGTAGCTTTCATGTTTCCTTGGATCATGAACGGCTAAACCTCTTAGCTAAGGCTAAGAGGTGAAGCTTATAGTGAATCTAAGATGTTTCAATTCATTTGATTTGGTTTCAAGTTGAATTATTAGTGAAGAACAATGGTTTGAAGTTTAAATAAAGTTCTAAGTAGTTTTTCTTAATCTTATGATGACTCATGGATGTTTTGAAGAATTGCTTGAGTTCTTAATTGTTTTGAGTTATTTTAGACCTATATGCTCCGAGGAATTGGATTCAATGCACTCTAGACCTATGATCCTCATGTGGGAACTTCATACCGAAAGCTCTATTTTTCTGGAATTGCTGGATTATGTGACATTGTGTATGTGATTTGAATCAAGTTCAAATCATGATCTAGTTATACCTTGTGACAGGATTTAATGATGATTATGATTGTGATCTTAACCTATTGGAATTAGGATTGACCTATGCAATTGAGTGTGCTCAAGTCCTAGCTTGAATTGAGAGAATCATGTACATGATTCACACATATGCCAGATTGTTTGTTTTAACTGCTCCATCATCCGGCTAGATAGGATTTAATTTTGATTCTAGTTGAGAAAGTGAGAAACCACAGCGAATTAACCATCAAGGATTGCTACAAGTGGATCCTTTGAACCCCTAGTGCTTTTTATTATTGATTACATTCAATTTAATTCAAAATATCTATCTACACCAATTTCCTAAAATCCTGTTTAGTTAACTCTTAAGTAGAAACCATTAGAAGTGTTTCGTGAATTCCTACACGAGTCCCTGTGGATCGCCCTCAGTCTTACCGAGATTATTACTACATCGCAACCCTACACTTGGGGAAGCGAACAGGAGTCTTCGTCTATTCTCGAGCTTCCTCTTGCTGCTGACCAAAGTCCAGGGTTTTTCAGGTTCAGGGAACGGGGTGCGCGATTAAATGTTTTCTTCTAAGGGGAACGCTAAAACTACTCCAGATGTTTCCTTCCTTGTCGTTTCTAGTGATTTCATACTGATCACCCCTTGGTTGATCAACCCTTGTATTCTTCCTTTTAGACTAAAATGGTCTTCTGTTCTGTGGCTTAGACATCGATGGTATTTGCAATATCGAGGATCATTCACTCTCCCAACTTTGTGTGGACGAACTGGTTTTGGTAAGCGGAGTACATTCTCTTCCACGAACTGTTCCATGATGGGGACCAGACAGCCATGTCTAACGTGTATAGGCCATTGGCCCTTTCTCTCTCGGCTATCTTTATTTCTCGAGAAACATAAGGCCTTTTAGCTTTGTCTTGAGTAGGCACTGCTTTCATGTCTGACTTGGATTCTACGACCGGCCGCTTCCGATCTCTTACATCTTTGACCTTGTTTACATTATGTGTTTCTACAATCCTTCCTCCTTCCCTTCTTTGCCTTTCAGTCCTGAAGTTCACCCGTGTCGCGGCCTCTTCCACCAAATGTGCTTTAGTGGATAGTTCTAAAAAAGAGTCAAAACTATTCCCAGATAACCCGTACGATATCATTGGGTCTAGGGCTCGCATACACATCTTCATTTGTTCTTTCTCACTGGGTAACTCTTGGCATTGAGCAGCTATCATCCCCCATCGGTCCATGAACTTCTCCACAAGTTCGCCCTGTCTCTGTCTGATCAAGGCCAGATTTGTCACTGACGTTTCTCTTTCTATAACAAAGAATTTCGAGATGAAACCATCTCGCATCTGTTTCCATGATCTCACTGATCCAGCAGGTAGTGACATATACCACTGGAAGGCCTTCCCTATCAGCGTCGACCCAAATAATCGCATACAGTACTGTGGGATGGGTGACCAATTCTCCAATGCTGTAAGGAAATGACTAATATGCTCCTCTAGTGATCCTCTACCATTGAATTTTCCGAAGTTCGGACATCTGAAGTTAACCGAAAACAGTATCTCTTCTATCTCTAGCGGGTATGGAACTTGATATTTATACCCGATTCCTTTCTCTTTCTCTTTCTCTTGTCACATGAGATTCATGATTGTTTGCGACAATTCCTTTCTTGAAATTTGTGCAATCGGGATGGGCATTCACTCTGCTGAAACTCTCCTGGTTTGGGTAAGCAGTTTGGCGTCGGCTGGTCCTTCTGCTGTCCCTTAGGATTCTTCGGCTGACTAGCGCGTAGGTGGTACGACACTTCTAGTAGCATTCTGAGCTATCAAAGTGATCAATGCTTCTTGAATGATCCTCATTCGCTCATTCATTTCATGATTAGCCTGAACTAATCTGTCGATCTGATCTTAGACTGTAGGCAATTCTTCTACTTCATACGGTCTGGTCCCTCTTCTTCTTCTACTACCTGAACCATTGCAATCAACACCAGTTGTGCTTTCTGAGCCTGCCCCTGTCTTAGTTCAAGGACTACCGTGGGCTTGGAATTCTTCACATGTGTGGTCTCGATCGACTTACGTGTGACGCGGGTAGCCCCGGGCAATGGCGGAAATTGTTCGATTGTCATTACAGGCACTAAGTACTTGGTCGATGCGACCTGACTGTTGATAGGGATCTTTCGCCCTTGTTTTGGTTGTCATTGTCTCCTGATTACAGGGCGAGGTCTTGCAACATTTGCCTTCTTGTACGCTGCTAAGATGGCTACTTTCTTCTGTTCTTTCTTCTGTCGGCGTGTTTCAACCAACTGCCATCTTAAGTTGGAAGTAGTTGTCGTGGTTGGGGTGAAATGGGGGAAGTTAAAACCTCCAGTGGCAAGGAAGATGCACGAACTCGTCATCAAGCATGCCATTTCTTCTGTCTATTTTGGTATCTTGCTAATTCTACTGTGTCATAAAAATCATTAGAACAATTCATAAATGCGGTCAGGAGTATGAACCCATTGATCGCGGTGCATAAACTGACGCAAATGAGCAAAAAGGAGATAAATACGTGTAGTTGTGGAAATTTGTGGGTTCAAAAACCTTTTAAATGTCTATTGCCTTAAGTATGAAGGGAAGAACGTTCCCGTTGAGAGTCGCCAGTTTGGCGCCCGAAGGGCGCCGAAACATTACGCCTTGCGGTAACTTTCCTATGCGTAGATTCATATTTGCAAGTAATTAATCTTAGAGTGTTTTTATATTCAGATATAATCAGGGATTCTGGTATTGTTCGATCCCCAACAGAGTCACCAGTTTATTAGAACTAGAAAATGCTCAATGCAGTTTTCTTGTGTATTGTTGTTCTAGGATTCTGAATAATAGAAACATTCATAGAACAAGCATTCACAAAGTACACAAGAGAGAAGATATCGCAAGGCGAATTTTATTCCAGAGATTCTAAGATCTTGTACATTTCAAGACGTGATCTGGCACAAGCCCTTAATTACATCGAATGATCGATGACCATTGATTAAAAGACAGAAGACTAGCTAGCAGGGACTATGGTCTTAGAGTTCGTGGTCAAAGAGACCTGTACTTATGGTCAAAGAGACCTGTATTTATGGTCAAAGAGACCTGTATTTTGTTATGTTTTGTTATGAACTGATCCATCTTTGTACGAGTCAGCTATCTGTCCCATGTTTTGACCAGAGATTCAGGCTGAGACTGTCAGGGTTTTTAACCGAGGGGTGTGACTTTGGGCCTACACCCGTCATTTTTTACGAGTGACAACGGGAAGACCAATCTGCAGTTGTATGTACCTGAGAAGCTCAACCGGCGGATGCCGTTTGAATGAGTAGGCCATCGACTGTTCTTGAAGTATCAGTCTTTAACAATTTCTGCGTAATAGTTTAAAACTCTCTTGATATAATTTATTGTGTTAATCATAGTCTCGTTTGCTTAGTCCGGACCTTAATCCGAGTCATGCTATGATAGTACATGTAATGATGATACATCGGTATGATTCTGGATACCGACGGTCTCTTTCCGAGAAATTACTTCGTTCATCGTATTAGATCGGATCAGACTCTGATGGCTTGCATTCTGCTCATTAAGTGTCTCAAATGAGTTATTTGACTGCTCCATTATGTCCGGAACACTTGAAATACCCAAAGTAGGCCCAAACGAGGCTTGAAAACATCACAAAATGAAGTTTTAAGGGTACTGAAATTAATGTTCAGAGTGCTGATTTTTCTGATCCGCTGGCCTGATTTTACTGATGCGTTGGGGCCAGTGCGTCTAAAAATGACTTTTTTAAAATGTGTATTTTTGTTATCCGTTGGCCTTATTTTTCTAATATGCTGGGGCCAGTGCGTCGAAAAACGACTTGTCTCGAAAATGACCAATTTTCCTGATGCGCTGGGGTATTTTTCTGATGCGCCAAGGGTCAGTGCGTCGAAAAAATGACTTGTTTCATAAACGACTGATTTTCCTAATGCACTGGGGTATTTTTCTAATGCGCCAAGGGTCAGTGCGTCGATAAAATAGGTCAAATTTGATTCTAAGGTATTTTTGTGATACGCCACTGTACTTGTTCATTTTTATATTATTTCTCAGTCGGACCTGCTGTGGTCGGAAGTGGGGTTTCCAGTGAAGGATTCCATCGGTCAGAAAGGAATTCCGGTGATCGGGAAAGGAATTCCAACGGTCGAAAAAGGAGTTTCGGCAAGGGATTTCGGCGATCTCTCAAAATAACCAGCGGACAAAGCTCTCTCTCTCTCTCTCTCTCTCTCTCTCTCTCTCTCTCTCTGAATCTGTCCAAATGAACAGTAAAAGAGAGGTATTTATACCCAAAAATATCAAAAGTCGGCTAATAGGAGGCTGCCACATGTAGCGCGTCGAGAAAATCGATCAGCGCGTCGAACAAATAAGTCGGCGCGTCCTAAATGCCTTAGTTTAAATTGCTGATTTTTTGGACGCACTGGCTGTCAGTGCGTACTGAAAATGCCTAATTTATTGGATGCACTGGTTTTCAGTCGTCCTGAAATTCACTTCTGAAAACTGTCTAATTTCTCGATGCGCTGGATGTCAGTGCATCCTGAAATTCACTTCTGAAAACTGTCTAAATTTCTCAATGCGTTGCCTAAATTTATTAATGTGCTAAGGGTCAGTGTGTCTTGAAATTCAATTATGAAAGTGTCTGAATTTCATGATGCGCTGACTGTGAATTTAGTGATACGCTGACGTACTTCTATTTTGATTATTTGTGATAATTTTGTAAAATAATGGTTTGTGGGGCCCACTTTGTGATGAATGTTGATGCACTAGCCATGTTTATTCATTATTGGATTTACCCCCCAAATTTGAAGGGTTTTGATCATGATGGATGGTGGGGCCCACCTCTGGTCAACTTTTCATTTTTGGTAAAGTCTGATATGCATTTTGATTTCTGTCGAGACTCCTGATGCACTGGCCCTAAATCCAGTGATGATGGATTACATGCTTATAATCTTTATTTTGAGGATCCCGACTTTTTGGGACCCCAACAATGAGATCAGTTGTTGTAAAGAGATGGGCCCGTGAGAGGTATCCATGTTGGAAAGATGATCTTGGCATAACTATGTTTATGTGTTGAATATTGCCAAGGGATCATTGTGTTCACATGATGTTGGAATGGATCCATGTGTCGTATATGTATGTTTCCTTTAGTTGGCCACGTTGGAAATTAATGGCTATTCGTGGGACTTAGTTGGACTATAAGTGGTACAAGGAGTGGACATTAATCGTATATGTTATCTCATGAGCCGGGGTTGGTGCTATGGACACTAATCCCGTGCTGTCGGCCTATGCTGGGTGCTTGCGACTCCCCATAGTGACTATTAGGTTTTATTTAAATCGGTTGTATGCAAAAACACTTAAATAAAGGTGAAACTAAAGTCATGCATTCACTCGGCTCCATGTGGGTGTACGGAATTGAGAATAGGCTAGAGCGTCCTACTTCTCCCGTACACTGTCATGTGTAGATTTGGGCTACGATCATCCCGTTTCTCACGTGGTCCGGCAAAACTATGGGCTTGCATGTCTCAGGAACCTCTGGTGACTAGTGGCTAGCATGAAGTCGTAACAGAAAGTCTTCCACTTCATGTATTATGATTTTTAGCCAGGGTGCCTTAGCTAGAGCATGCATATTATGCATTGCATTAATAAGATTTCTTTTGGATGTTTTGGTCGATTATAATTATCATGCTTGCTCTATCTCTGTGTTATTATTATCATGATTGTTTTGGAGGGATATTCCCCACTATGATAGCATTTAACGCCATCCAACCACATCTTAGATAATTCAGGTGAAGATCCAGTAAGCGAATCGAGCACTAAGGCGATGTGTTCGAAGGTTCGTGGCAACAGATGACGAATGACGTAGCTGGAGCGGTGTCATGAAGACTTTAATTATTATGTATTCTTAAAATAGTTTACTGCTTTATTTCAAAATTGAAATAAGTCTTTCATGGTAAAGACAATGATTAAATATTTTATTTGATATATTTTAAAGACATTTGTTGATAATTTAGTGTAAAAATTAATGGAATAAGATTACTTATTTTCCGTCATTGTGCTTGAATGCCACAAAATATTAAATAAATGAATAATTAATGGAATGTAGAGGAATTTATCCTTGGCGCATTTCAAATAACACTCGGGAACTCGGCTCATCACAATATCCACGAGAGTCGAAAATCTCAGGGCGTTAATCCTATTGGTACCAAAATCTCGGGGCGTTACTATCGTGGTTTGTAGAACACCGAAAATATGTGATCTTTAAACCGGATTCTAAAGATGTCCCTGGGTGAAAGTCCTTAATCCTATTGGTACCAAAGTGTGGGTGTGTTCGCTCGCCTCAAGTGTAAGGCTGCGATGTAGTAATAAATCTCGGTAAGACCGAGGTCGATCCACAGGGAAAGAGTAACAGCTTCCTAATTACTCCAGCAACTCAGTTTAATAGAGTAAATTCAGATTCAATGGGATGTTTAATTAAAACAGTAACTTAATGAAAAATCAGAGATTTAATGTACTAAGGCTTTCAAGGATCCACTTGTAGCAATCCTATGTCAATTCAGTCAATCCAAATAGAGAACACAACTAGATTTGAAGTCCTATCTCTCATCTAGTTGGAAAGTAAAGCATTCACACACATTCATCCAATTCAAGTTGAACTTCCAAGTTCAAGTCCATTCAATCAATGTAGAATTCAAATTCATAGCCTGCGGAGTAACAGCCATGCCTATGGACTATGGCCTGCTCAAGGATTACTATAATTCGAATCTAAACAAGCAACCTGTGATAATCTCAGAGAATTAAAAGGAATTCATGTCCGGAGCACATAAACTCAGATAAGACATCTCAAACTACCACCTATTGGACTGAAACATAAGAAAAATCCAACTTTGAATTAAAAATACTTGAATCAAACTGAAATTAACATAGAACTGGCTACAAGCTTCACCTCTCAGCCTTAGCTGAGAGGTTTTAGCCGAGCATAGTCATGCTACAACTAAAAACTCAAAAATAAAGCATAAAACTAGAAAAACCCGAAGATAGATGTTGCAGACGCTCCACAGTCGCCTTCAGCCTCCAAACTCACGTTCCTTCTCTTCTCTGATACCTTAGGGAGAGCCCCTAGGTGTCCTTTTATAGCAACAATCCTCCCTTGCGTCGAATTCTGCGAAATCCTACGCATTGCGCAGCAATTTTCGGAGTCCCGAATTAGAAAGGACTTTCCTATTACGTAGAGCCGACCGGTCGTGACCGGTCGGACCAGCTTTTTTTAAACATCCAGTGGGTGCAGCCGACCGGTCACGACCGGTCGGACTGACCTACCACTCATCCAGCGTGCATGCCCGACCGGTCATGACCGGTCGGGCTGATCTATTGCCTTGATCCAGTGTGCATGGCCGACCGGTCATGACCGGTCGGCCTGTCTTCTTTACAATACAGCCTTCATGCGGTGCACACGGCCGACCGGTCATGACCGGTCGGCCTGTCTTTAACTTGATTCTTTGATGTGGCTGACCGGTCAGACGACCGGTCTGCCTTGTATTTCTTCCAATTTTTCTTCTTTTCTTCATTCTCTTTTCTCCTTGCTTTCTTCTATCTTCGATCTTCTTTCATCCTTCATCCAAAAGCTTCAAATGCATTCTTTTGGCTTGTACTTGAATGAAGTCCGCTCTCATCCCTATAATTACAAAACGTATGTTAGGTGGGCTTTTAAACCATGAAAATCATGCAAACCATGTCCTGTAATGGGCAATGCAATGTATAAATTGGAGGTTCAACAGGGTGCTCCATATAAGGATCGAGTGGTTTAATCATATACCAGTATGACAAATATCAGACAGCGGTGTTTCTACTGCCCGTGGTCAGTTTGGAAGGAGGTCTGATCTAACCTGTAGAAGCATGTTTAGCAAAGTGGGTTGACTTTAACCAGCTATGAGTAGGTTTGCTACTGTACCAGATAGGCTTTGACATTCTACTGGTGAGTAGTGAGGTCTGTAAGACCCCAGTGATGTTCCGTTTCAGAGATAATATTAGTATCAGCGATATGACTGATGTTATGTATGGTATTGGACGGTCTTGATATGAGCAGGTGTGATGTGGGCGAGGGTGTAAGCCTGGGCGAGCTGCCAGTTTCGAACCTGCATCACTTAGGCGATCGCGATATAACTGTTCGTATCTGGACCACTATACTGAGATGTGGTGATTTGCATACATGCATTGGATCATTGTATGTGACATTAGACCCTGTGGGTCATCGCATAGTATGAGTATATAACCTTGGTAGGCTGGTTACCTGTATTGCATGCTTGCATAGCCGTGATAGGCTGGTTGTCTGTATTGCATGCCTGCATAGCCGTGTTAGGCTGGTTATTCATATTACATGATCGTATAGCCTAATTAGGCTGAGTTCTGGTTTAGATTTCTCATCATGCTTTACCACTCACTTTGATATTTATCATGCTTGTCATACACATTGCGCACGCACACACGCACTCACGAAGCTTTGTAGGAAGCTTATGCGCGTTTGTTACACTGCAGGTTATACCAGGGTGTATCAGCAACGTTGAGTTGGAATTGGGAGTGCAGTAGCAAGAGGTGTTGGATTGTGATTGTTCGCAGCTTTTATATTTACACATTGTGTATTTATCATTCAGTATTGTATGTAAAAGAAATGACTTAGTGGAAATATTGTGCTTGTCTCTGATGATACTCATATGATGATGCTAATGTTTCAAAAAAAATTAGACCTTAAAATCCTCCTTGTGGGATCCCAGGATCGGAACTTAGCGTGTAGAGCTAGGATTCGAGATTGAGGTACTACGGAGGCTACCACCTCTGGATACGGATTACGGCGAATGGACGCTGAAAATCAGATTTTGGACGTGACACTAGGTGTCCCAAAAGATCACAAATTGTATGGCCAAGAGGTTGCATGAATTGCTGCAAAACATCAAAGATAAAACAGAAGAATTCATGCTTTGACTGGTCGCCCGACTGGTCGGTAGGTGGCCTGAATTAGATAGCAACCAAATGTGAAAATAAACTATATAAGGGCTTAATTTGACCGGTTGTCCGACCGGTCAGCTGGTCCATGTTATAGTAAAAAATAGCAGAGATCATCTGCTGGAGGCTTCTTATTATATTCTAATGATACTCCGACCCCGCGAGCACGTCTATCCGACTATCGAGAACGTCTGTTCGCGACTCGCATATTAGGAAAAACGATGCTCGATTACCAAAGCTTCGAGAAGTTGTGATCGATAGTCAAATACTGGAAGGCGAGAGGAGTTGCATTTTTCCTGCGAGCAGTCCTTCTCACAAGTAGTTGAAAGGTGTCGTATCTGAATGAGCGAGCACTTGGATTCGCGACCATCTTCCAACATGCGAACAGCTTTTTCTGTGGTGACATCCCTTAGCCCTCAGTACCAGCAGCCGGTATAGGCCGATTTTGGGCTTATCTTCTTCAGTGGTTCCGAGTCTCAAGGGATCGCTATCAAGGAACGAAACTTCGGATGAGTCATTGGATTAGATCTCCCTTCTATCTGAGGATAAGAATCTTATCCCACGAAATCAGCGGGATCTCGATATCTTACGTAACAGATTGGATCATTTCAGATCTATATAAGGAGATGACTCCGTTAAGATACAGGTACACAATGTTCAATCTCTAGCCTCGGTTGCTTGGCTATTTTCCTTCCTACCTTATCTGACTTAAGCATTGGAGGGCTAACGGCTGGACGCCGGCCACCCTTAGTTGCTTTCTATCTTCTTTCAGGTCTGGCGGAGGAAGTCTCTATTGAAGAGAAGGTGAACGTCCGGAGGATCCTGTTACAAAATCTGACGTTAACAGTCCATCTGACCGATTGTCCGACCGGTCTGTTGGTCTGTCCGACCAGTTGGCAACCGATTAAAAAGAGACAGTGGGTAAATCTGTCCTGGCCACTAACACGACCAGTCGCCCGACCGGTCGGACAAAGCCATTTTATAACTGTTTATAACTGTTGAGGGCTTTTCTATATAAAGGCTTGGCTTGATTTAAGGGGAAATGAGAGGGTTTTTTAGAGGACTAAAGCCACCATTGTTGGAGATCATTAAAGACTCAATTAATAACCCTTACAAGACATCTTCCTTGTGATTTAACATAAGAATGGAGTATTCCAAGCTCAAAGAAGAAGATGATCTTGCCCCTCTTTGATCTCTAGAGTTTGGATCTTTCTTGATAGTCATATCCTTATCCAAAGCTCTAAGATGAGATATTTGTAGGTGAGCAACTTTTGGCAACCCATTCTCATTAGTTGTAGAGTTTTCAAACCTACCCTCCTATCACCTTAGGCATCTCAAGGCATCGATTGCAAGGTAATTGATCAAGTGTAGTTGAGGCATTGATGACACAACGGCAACACGATCGGGGGAGCAAGTGAAGCTGATTGAAGCACAGGATAGCGGAGATCAAGCAACCCGAAGCGACGCTGAACAAAGGGCTCATCCGACAAGTAAGGTTGTCTTTGTTGAGAGTCTATCCACTCAATAACCTGTGGGAGTTGAGTGTAGAGTTTGTCTGTCAAACTCGATCTAAGGTCGTTTGCTGATCTTTGGCACATTTGTTGGGCCTAAACATCCAGGGACTTTTGCCGTTCCTTGGCACGTTTGTCGGGCCTAAATTAGTCTCCAAGGGGGTGCCTTTGACACGGGAGTGAAAGCACGTTGGGTTAAGAGTTAGCCCATGTCCAAAACTTTGTTCGGGTTGAAAGTTAGTCATTGTTCAAAACTCTGTTATAGTTGAGAGGTGAATCGGTAAAACCTCCATGTAAAGGTTGAGAGGTGAACCTCATTTAAAACCTCCGATAATGAATGCCGGTGTGCTTAATGGGGCTGAGTACTTGAACCGGGAGTGGAGTAGACCCAAAGTCGAACCACTATACATGCTTGTGTTTGTGACTGATTTGAGTACATTTTTATCTTAGCATTGTATGTTTAATTCTTTAATTATGAATGCTTGATAAGGAATGCATGCTAGGCACTAGACAAGTACATCCACACACAAGATGTACTTTCACTAGTAGTGTGGACTTGAACTCATTGATCCATTCTCCTAAGTCTACATAGGTTGTATAAATTAGGAGCTTGATTAGTTAAATTATTTAATTATCTATGCATGCTTAGGCTAAGTTTTTAATTGCTTATAATATGCTAGCCTTGTGATTGGACCCACTTAGGCTTGGAAGCCGAAATGTTCTTAGTTTAATTTGATAAAACTGTTAAGTAGGCGAAAGGAATTTTCAAAGGTCCCAATCCCCCCCCCCCCCCCCCCCCCTCTAGGACTTAGCCATAATACTAGTTGCTCTCTAAGCTTCCGTACGCATATGCCTATACAAGTGTGTTGATGTAAAAGGCGTAATTTCAGTTATATCATTAATAGTCTAGATCTTGCACATTAATTAGAAGCTCAACATGTCATATCATTTATAATCTATGTGCTTAGGCTAGTTTGTTTTATTGCTTAATCTTTTGTAGCCTTTGTGATTAGACCCACTTAAGCTTGAAAGGTAAGTGTTCTTACTTTAATTAATTTATAATGTTAATTAGTTTAATTTAGGTAAGAGTTTTTAAAGGATTTAAAAATGTCCTAATCACCCCCCCCCCCCCCCCCCCCCCCCCCCCCCCCCCCCCCCCGTAGGATAAGCCATAGTTCTAGCTAGCTTCGCTCTGAGCTTCTGCATGCTTAGGACCTGTTTGATTTTCCTCGTTACAAGTAAACCACTGTAAATAAGTAATTATTACTTATTTATCCCATTTGAAAATGTGTGAGTATTTCTGTTTCAAAAATTAGTCCAAAACTAATAACTTAAATTTCTAAGTCCCACTATGATGTATATGACTTATTCGTGCTGTCCATCTGTTTTACCAGAATATAAACTAGGATGAGCCAAAAAATGAAGCCAATCCATCGCTCAAGTGGCCCACAACAACAAAATCAATGGCTTTCTGTTTGCTCCCCAAGTATAGGGTTGCGATGTAGTAATAATTCGGTGGAGACCGAGATCGTCCTCAGGGACTAACTCAGGAATTCACAAAATTTCTTAAAACAATCTCTAATTGAAATCAAACTACAATAAACTGGAATTTGAATGTAAACGAATAATCTGTAAACTTGATATGAAATTAACAATCTAAAGAAACACTAGGATGCCAAGATCTACTTGTACCTATCTTTGATGCATAATTCGCTTTGGTTTCTCAATTACACAACTAGAATCGAAATCAAATCCTATCTAGGCAGATTATAGAGCGATTAATTCAGCAAAACAATATGTCACATGTGTGGTTCATCAACATGATTCCCTCAATTCAAGTTAGGACTTGGGCACACTCAATTGCATAGGTTAATCCTAGTTCCAATAGATTAAGATCACAACTATGATAATCATCAAACCCTGTCACTAAGCTTAACTAATATCATGGTTTGAACTTGATTCAAATCACATAAACAAACAACACATATTACAAAATTTTCATAAAAGATAGAACTTTGGTTTGAAGTTCCCACATGAAGATCCAAGTTCTAGAGCGTCTTGAATTCGATTCCTCGGAGCGTACAAGTCTAGATCTTTGCAAAACAACTAAGAACTAAGACAATTTTTCCAAACATCCATGAGTCATCATAAGATTAAGAAAAACTACTTAGAACTTCATTTAAACTCAACAAACCATTTTTCAATATTAAAAACAATCCATGAAACCATTAAAACGAATTATAACATCTTAAAACTACTACAAGCTTCACCTCTTAGCCCTAGCTAAGAGGTTTAGCCAACCATGCTAAGAGAAAACAGGAAAACTACTTTAAACATGAAGAACTAGAAAGAAAACTAAGAAGATGGAGTTGTAGAACTCCAAATCCAACTTTCTCCGCCTCCCAATGCAATAGATCTCTTTTAGGTTAGCTTAGGAATGAAGTGGAGGTGTCCTTTTATAGGCTTCAGGCCCCAGCAATGCAGAATCTTTGAGAAGGTGCGCAACTCTTGCGTTTTGCGCAGGAAAAATCAGATTCCAGAAACAGAAATTTCTATTTCTGAACATTGGCCAGCCGGCCGGACCCCCCTGTCCGGCCAGTCAAAGCTTAAGCAACAAATAACTCAAATCTCTAGAGGATTGAATGCACAGGCCAAACTGTCAGCCGGTCGGTCAGTAGGTCGAACTTCATAAAAATAGTTCAGAGAAAAAGTGGTTTCTTGAGGGTTTGGCTGGTCAGTCTGATGGCATGTAAAATGTGATTTTTTCAACTTTTCCTCCTCCATCTCCATTGCATCTTTCCTTCTCTTCTTGTGCTTTATTCCTTTGATCTTCAAGGCATGTAAGGGCCTCTAAGCACCCAAATGGCGAAGTTTCTTTCTCATTCCTACAATCACAAAACCATGCATTAGGTAGGTCTTTAAACATGTAAATCATGCATAGTTATTGATGAAATGGAGTTAGAATATGCACATTTAAGAGCTCAACATACCCCCCAACCAGCATTTTGCTAGTCCCGAGCAAAACATGCGTGAAACAAATCTATCATCTAAAACTTAACTCTCTATTGGAAGCATTCTTCTATAAACTCTAAAACATACAAGTATAAATATTAGAAACAATCAATGATAGAGATTGAAATCTAAAACTCTCCAAATACCGCAAGTGTTCCACATAGAATTCCCACCAATTGATTAAATAATAGAAAATTTAGAATAAATGTGGTCTGGTGTGCAAAGTGAATGCTTATTTCATAAACTTCAAGGATTACCTTCTTCATAAATCAATCAAACTGAAATCCAAAGTGTACAGATCAACAACAAGCCTTTGACAAGAATTTGGCTTATTGTTCCTTCGACGACTCTCATATTACTTCATATTTCCAGCTTAGGTTACGGGTAGACCTTCTCCTGGTTAGTTAGTAGGTAGCCCTTTTCGAAATTTCTCAACAAATATTCAATAATAACCAAACTTCCTTTTTTTTCATAAACACTCGATAGGATTTTTAGAAATCCTTATCTGTCATTCTTTTCTCTTATTTTCCCATGAACAAGGATGGACAAAATTCCTCAGCTTGGTTCCTCAACACTTTAAATCTCAGTCTAATCAATCCACAAATCTAATAATCCCTTCCGTTATGAAAATTGCGTAATGTGAACTAAATTCAAAGTGTTTAAAATTTCTATCAAGCATTCAATATGGGAATTCATATAGGAATCTACTATATTTAAGATAATTCAAGGGTTTCAAAATCTCATGACTTCATTTCTCTTCCTTTTGCACTCATATTGTCTAAAATGTATAGAAATAATGTTTTTCAAAAGAGTTTTGAAATTTCAGAAAATCAAAAAAATTTCCTACATGATTGCTCGAAATGTACAATATGTTATATGATGAATCTCACCCCCCCAACCAAATCTTACATTGTCCTCAATGTAATAAGATATGAATGCAATGATGATATGAGAGCAACAACAAAAACAAGGAGATAGAGGAATGAGAGTACCTAAGAGAACAAATGTTGGAATTCTACCTACATCAAACAAACTTACTGAAAAACAAATAAAGCAAAAGCAATAATCATAATCCGAAACTACACTATACCTCCATCAAACTAGGAGATCAAGTATCCTGATACACAGGATGAGTCAGAGGTATGGACATACCTTCTGAAGGAAAGTTCTTAAAGAATGGCTTTAAACGCTGACCATTAACTTTAAAAATGTTGTCGTTCCTTGGATTCAATAACTCGACTGTCCCATATGGATAAACAGTTTTGACAATGAAGGGACTGGTCCATCGAGACCTCAATTTACCCTAAAATAGATGTAACTAAGAATTATACAGAAGGACCTTTTGATTGATCGGAAATAGATAAACAGTTGTCGCATTTGCATGTTCTTGTAACACCTCTTGAAACGCAGGAATTGTAGGACAATCTTGCATGGTGTGTATATTAGTGGCACAAATTCCACACATATTCTCAATAGCTTCATTAGACTTTGAAACTCTGCTCTTACTAAGTTCCATGGCCTCAATCTTCCTTGTGAGGCTGGCTATCTTTACGTTCACATCATATTCTTCTTTAAGAATATAGATGCCTCCTTTTTCCTTTTGTTGACGAGGCTTGAGATTACTAGATTTGTTTGAGGTATGCCATGATTGGGCATTCTCGGCCAACATATACAAGTAACTCCAAGCTTCATCTAGATTTGTACTCATAAACTCGCCGTTGCACATCATCTCTACGAATTGGCGCATGTTGGAACTTAATCCATCATTGAAGATGTTTATGATTCACCAGCTTTCGTAGCCGTGATGTGGGCAAGCAAGTAGGAGGTCCTTAAACTTTTCCCAACATTGGAAGAATGACTCGTTCTCTTTAACCGAAAAGTTCATTATGGCTCTTCGAAGGGTGTTTATTTTATGAGCCGGGAAGAACTTTTTCAAGAATTCTCGGGTCATCTCGTTCCATGACCCTATCAAATGTGGTCTAAGAGAGTGAAGCTAACTCTTGGCTCTTTCATTCAATGAAAAGGGAAAAAGTTTGAGTTTTATAGCATCTTCTAAAACATTAGTGTATTGTAATGTAGCACCACTTCTTCAAATTCCTTTAAGTGTAAATATGGGCTTTCAGAGTCTAGCCCATGGAACTTTGGTAAAAGTTGAATCACACCCGACTTTATATCATTGTTTCCCCTGGTTGGTGGTAAGACCACGCACAAGGGTGTAGTTGTACGGGCCGGTTGTAGGTAGTCCCGTAAAGATCTCATTGGAGGAACATTGTGTACCTCATTCTCTCCTACTCCCTCTTGATTTGCGTTTGTCGTTGGAGTAGGGGGGGAGGATTCCTTAAAGGTGTTTGATCTATACTCCCCAAACTATCACAAAGCTCTTGGTATTTTCGGACTCGTCTATGGACTGATAATGGTCCAACTAAACCACCTTCAGATTGGAGAAAATTTGTGTGGTCATGTTCCTAACGAGACATAAACCACACAACTAAGAACTAAACTAATCCTAAGTACTAAAACAGAATTTAACAAAAATCTAAAAATTGAAAAATCTGTAAAAAGCACTAAGTTAGAAAGATATTACCCGATTCGCTTGGACTATGGAAGAATTCCTATAAAACAAAACCACTTGTTAGTCCTAGGAAATAAAAAAAAAACTATCTACTTATACTTCTACTTCTACAGCCACTAAAACAATTTAGAACCGTTTATCTAAATTCCCCGACAGTGGTGCCAAAAACTTGTTCGCTCGCCTCAAGTGCAAGGCTGTGATGTAGTAATAATTCTCGATAAGACCAAGGTCGATCCACAGGGAATTAGAAAACCAATTCTAGACTATTCCAGCAACTTCAAATTTAATCAATTTAGAAGTTCAATTCATAAACTAACTAAAAAACAAAAAGGTTGTAAAATCTATAATTAATGGAACTAAGGCTTTCAAGGATTCACTTGTACTCATGTCAATCCAATCAATCCAAGCATACAACACAACTAGATTTGAAGTCCTATCTCTCATCTAGTCGGAAGATAAACCATTGAAGCACAATAACCTCATTCAAGTTAGAAATTCAAGTTCTAGTTCTAATCAAGCACACAGCATTCGAACATGTAGCCTTCGGAGTAACAGCCATGCCAATGGACTATGGCATGCTCAAGAGTTACTACAATTCGAATCTAATCAAATAAACATGGCAATCTCAGAGAATTACAAGGAATCCATGTCTGGAGTACATGAACTCTCATAAAACTTCTAAAAATATCAACTTTCATTCAAACTAGAACAATAAAAATTTAAACTTGAAGTAAAGGTACTTGAATCAAACTGAATTAAACATGAAAGTGGCTACAAGCTTCACCTCTCAGCCCTAGCTGAGGATTCTAGCCTAGCATTGTCATACTACAACTAGAACTCAATGAAAAAGACATAAAAACTAGAAAAACCGGGATCGACAGAGTTGTGGATGCTGAACGGTGCTCTCCTTCACTTCGCATGACCTCAAATCTCTTCTAGGATGCCTTTAGATGAGGCCCTAGGTCACCTTTTATAGAATAGTACGGAAGATTCCAGATTGCGCAAGAAACCACAGAGCTGCGCAGAGAAAATCGGATCTTGTAGGACAAGCTCTGTTACACAGACGACCGGTCGTAAAACAACAAAAACAGCCCAACAAGCTTTTTAAAATTTTGACCCCTCTCTATTGAGTGTTCGACCAGTCTGACGAACGGTCTATCTTGGTCCAATGATATGTACAGCAATGGGTGTCTCTGTTGAATTGCAAACCGGTCGAACGACCTGTCCTGTGCCTTGACAGACCGGTCGGACGACCGGTCTTTAATTCAGAATATTGCACTTCTTCCTTCTTTCTTCCATATCTCTCTTGCTTCTTTCTTCCATCCTTTGGCACTTGGTTCTTTGATCTTCAATGTACCTTCATGATCTTTTTAGCCTTGCATTGGTGAAATCTCTGTCTCGCTCCTACAATCACAAATCACACATTAGATGGGTCTTTTAAACATGCAAACCATGCAATAAAGTGATGTAATGGGCTAGATCATTTATAAATTGGAGGCTCAACATCAATCAACTTTAGCTCTTGGTCTTTTCTTGGGTGAGAGGCAATGACAACCGGGAATGTTTCTTCTTGACCTAAATATACATATTTCAGCTCGGATGGCAATGGTTTAAGGTCAAGCTTCGGTGGTTTGATGTTAGACGGTAGAGGCCTTGATGTGGTTGGTGGTAATCTTTCAAAATGGGGCCTCCACCGGCTAGTACTAACTACCGGTTTCTCAATATTCAATGCTTGCACAATTTCACTAATAATGGGGTCTTCGGAATCCTCGAAATGTGCCAAGCATGTCTCCAAGCTTTCTAGTGGTTCAAGTTGGAGTTCTTCTTCTTCAAAAGATTCGAGCATGTTTACCTCGAAGAGCTCATCATCCCTATGCCTTTTGCCCAAATGGAACACATTCACCTCCAATGTCATGTTTCCAAAGGACAATTGCATTATCTCATTCCGGCAATTGATAATTGCGTTTGATGTAGCTAAGAATGGGCGGCCTAAAACCACCGGTATTTGAGTGCTAGTATCCATAACCAGTTGTGTGTCCAAACGATGAAATCCATCGGGTAGTAGAATTTATCGACTTGGACCAATACATCCTCAACTATCCCTCTCGGTACACGGATGGACCTATCAGCAAGTTGTAACGTAGTTTTGGTGGGTTTTAATTCACCAAGGCCTAGTTGCTCATATACCGAGTATGGGATTAAATTTACGCTTGCCCCCAAGTCTAGCAATGCACATTCAATCTGGTAGTTACCAATGGTGCATGATGTTGTGGGACTACCGGGATCCTTGAATTTTGGAGGGGTCTTTTGAGTGAGAATGGCACTCACTTACTCATTCAAAAAGGCCTTTTGTTGCACATTATATTTGCATTTGGTTGTGCATAAGTCTTTTAAAAACTTGGCATAAGAAGGAATTTGTTTAATGGCATCAACAATGGAATGTTTATCTTGACTTTTCTGAAAATCTCTAAAATATCATGAGAGTTTGGGAGAGATTTTGGAGCAACCAATCTTGAAGGGAATGGTGTTACGGGCTTATAAACGCGTTCCGTTTCTTGTGGGGCTGAGGTAGATCCGTCCTCATCCTCAGAATTTACCGGATCATTAAGCTCGTCGACCTTCACCAGAACAGATTTGTCAATTTGCTTACCACTTCTAAGAGTGGTGACGGATTTGGCTTGCTCCACATGTTGGTTGGAGAGATTAGGGATGCTTACTTCATGTACTTGCCTTTAGATTAGGCTGAGGTTGGGCCGGAAAAGTCCCCTCCCTAGCATTCAAGCGTCCCTTAATCTCATCAACCGGGACTTTAAGCTCTTGGAACATTTGTTGATTCGTTTGATTTATTTGCGTTTGCCCTTGCATAAACGCATTTAGAGTATCTTCCATTGAGAATTGAGGTGGGGCCATGTTTTGCATGCGTGGCCCTCCTTGAGAGTTGGTAGGATTTCTCGTGGGATTATTCTTCCAACTAAAATTTGGATGGTTCTTCCAAGTAGAGTTATACGTGTTACCCACCGGTCCATTAAAACGCCGTTGATAACCATATGTGGCATTTGCATGTTCTTGTAACACCTCTTGAAATGCAGGAATTGTAGGACAATCTTATGTAGTGTGTATATTAGTGGCACAAATTCCTCACATGTTCTCAATAACTTCATTGGACTTTGAAACTCCACTCTTACTAAGTTTCATGGCCTCGATCTTCCTTGTGAGGCTGGCTATCTTTGCGTTCACTTCATCTTCTTCTTTAAGAATATAGATACCTTCTTTTTCCTTTTGTTGAGGAGGCTTGAGATTACTAGATTTGTCTGAGGTATCCCATGATTGGGCATTCTCAGCCAACATATCCAAGTAACTCCAAGCTTCATCTGGATTTTTACTTATAAACTCGTCGTTGCACATTATCTCTACAAATTGGCGCATGTTGGAACTTAATCCATCGTTGAAGAAGTTTATGATTTGCCAACTTTCGTAGCTGTGATGTAGGTAAGCAAGTAGGAGGTCCTTAAACCTTTCCCAACATTGGAAGAATGACTCATTCTCTTTAACCGAAAAGTTCATTATGACACTTCGAATGGTGCTTGTTTTATGAGCCGGGAAAAACTTTTTAAAGAATTTTCGGGTCATCTCGTTCCATGACCCTATCGAATGTGGTCTAAGAGAGTGACGCGAACTCTTGGCTCTTTCTTTCAATGAAAAGGGAAATTTTTTGAGTTTTATAGCATCTTTTAAAACATTAGTGTATTGTAATGTAGCCACCACTTCTTCAAATTCCTTTAAGTGTAAATATGGGCATTCGGAGTCTAGCCCATGGAACTTTGGTAAAAGTTGAATCACACCCAGCTTCATATCAATGTTTCCCACGGTTGGTGGTAAGACCACGCACAAGGGTGTAGTTATACGGGCCGGTTGTAGGTAGTCCCGTAAAGATCTCATTGGAGGAACATTGTGTACCTCATTCTCTCCTACTCCCTCTTGATTACATTTGTCGTTGGAGTAGGGGGGAGGATTCCTTAAAGGTGTTTGATCCATACTCCCCAAACTATCACAAAGCTCTTGATATTTCCGGACTCGTCTATGGACTGATAATGGTCCAACTAGACCACCATCGGATTAGAGACGATTGGTGTGGTCATGTTCCCAACGGGACATAAACCACACAACTAAGAACTAAACTAATTCTAAGTCCTAAAAGAGAATTTAAAAAAAATGTAAAAATTAAAAAATCTGTAAAAAACACTAAGTTAGAAGGATATTGCTCGATTCGCTTGAACTATGGAAGAATTCCTACAAAACAAAAGCACTTGTTAGTCCTAGGAAAAAAAAAACATATCCACTTCTACTTCTATAGCCACTAAAACAATCTAGAACCGTTTATCTAAATTCCCCGGCAACAATGCCAAAAACTTGTTCGCTCGCCTCCAGTGTAAGGGTGCGATGTAGTAATAATTCTCAGTAAAACCGAGCTCGATCCACAGGTAATTAGAAAACCAATTCTAGACTATTCCAGCAACTTCAAATTCAATCAATTCATAAACTAACTAAAAAAAATAAGGTTGTAAAATCTATAATTAATGGAACTAAGGCTTTCAAGGACTCACTTGTAGCAATCCCATGTCAATCCAATCAATCCAAGCATACAACATAACTAGATTTAAAGTCCTATCTCTCATCTAGTCGGAAGATAAACCATTGAAGCACGATAACCTCATTCAAGTCAGAAATTCAAGTTCTAGTTCTAATCAAGCACATAACATTCAAACATGTAGCCTTCGGAGTAACAGCCATGCCAATGGACTATGGCATGCTCAAGAGTTACTACAATTCGAATCTAATCAAACAAACATGAAAATCTTAGAGAATTGCAAGGAATCCATGTCTGGAGTACATGAACTCTCATAAAACTTTTAAAAATATCAACTTTCATTTAAACTAGAACAATAAAAATCCGAACTTGAAGTAAAGGTACTTGAATCAAACTGAATTAAACATGAAAGTGGCTACAAGCTTCACCTCTCAGCCCTAGCTGAGAGATTCTAGCGGATCATTGTCATACTACAACTAGAACTCAATGAAAAAGACATAAAACTAAAAAAATCGACAGAGTTGTGGATGCTCCATTGTGCTCTCCTTCACTTCTCACGACCTCTAATCTCTTCTAGGATGATTTTAGACGATGCCCTAGGTACCCTTTTATAGAATAGTGCAGAAGATTCCAGATTGCGCAAGAAATCACGGAGCAGCGCAGAGAAAATCGGAGCTCGTAGGACAAGCTCTGTTACGCAGACGACCGGTCGGACAACCAGTCTGATCTCCTGGACGACCGATCGTAAAACAGCAAAAATAATCCAGCAAGCTTTTTGGAATTTTAACCCCTCTATGTTGAGTGTTCGATCGGTCTGTCTTGGTCCAGTGAGAAGTGCAACAATGGGGGTCTCTGTTGAATTGCAGACCAGTCGGACGTTCTTTGATCTTCAATGCATACAAAGTGACTCTTTTAACCATGAATTGGTGAAATCTCCCTCTCATTCCTTCAATCACAAAACATGTATTAGATTAGTCTTTAAACATGAAAACCATGCATATAATATGATGTAATGGGCTAGATCATGTATAAATTGGAGGCAACACATTTTGACATTCCTCATTCCACTCAAATGAATTTTCATTTTGGAGGAGGTTATATAAAGGACGAGAGAGGGTACTAAAGTTCTTGATGAACCTCTTATAGAATCCAGCGTGACCTAAGAAGGACCGCACCTCTTGTACGCTCTTAAGTGGAGGAAGGGTAGAGATAAGATCAATTTTAGCTTTGTCCACCTCGATTCCTTTGGCTAAGATAATGTGACCAAAGACTATTCCCTTTTGAACCATAAAGTAACATTTCTCCCAATTCAACACAAGATTCTTCTCTTCACACCTTTTTTAACACAGTTTTTAAATGCCCAAGGCACTCATCAAAGTCACAACTAAATACAGAGAAGTCGTCCATGAAAACTTCAAGAATTTTCCCCACCATATCTAAGAAGATACTCAATATGCAACACTGAAAAGTGGCAGGGGCATTGCACAGTCTAAACGGCATCCTTCGATAAGCAAAAGTCCTGAATGGACATGTGAATGTTGTCTTCTCTTGGTCCTCTAGGGCGATCTCTATTTGGTTGTACCTTGAATATCCATCATGGAAGCAAAAGTGGAAATGACTCGCTAACCTTTCCAAGATTTGATCAACAAAAGGTAAAGGGAAGTGGTCTTTCATCGTAACTGTGTTTAACTTCCGGTAGTCAATGTACATTCTCCAATCGGTAGTGACCCTGGTTGGCATAAGTTCATTGTTGGCATTGGCTACGATGGTTGTTCCAGATTTCTTAAGCACGACTTGAGTTAGACTCACCCATTGACTATCGGATATTGGATAAATGATACCCACATCCAATAGTTTTAACACCTCAGCCTTAACCACCTCCTTCATGTTAGGATTGAGGCGTCTTTCTGGTTGCCTAAATGTTTTCGCATTCTCCTCAAGGTGTATGCGATGAGTACAAATCAAGGGGTTTATGCCTTTGAAATCTGCAATTGACCACCCGATAGCATTCTTATGCTCTTTTAGAATAACAATCAACCTACTCACTTGTTCCTGATCCAAGTGGGAAGAAATCACCACTGGATATGTTTCATCTCGACCTAAGTATACGTATTTGAGATCCGTAGGCAATGGTTTTAGGTTGAGCTTTAGAGCCTTAATATTAGAGGGAAGCGGCTTATTTTCAGTTAAAGACAAATGCTCAAATGGGTTCTTCCATCGGCTAGTATCAAGTATCGACACAGAGTCCAAAATGACATCCATCTCTCGTATCATGTCATCATCAATTTCATGAGAGTGGGCCAAACATGTTTCTAAGTGATCGGAGAAAAATGTTAAGAGGGATGTGTCTTCCACGAATGAGTCAATTAAATTTATTTCATGGACTTCATCATCTCCATCCTGTGGTTGTTTGCATAAATCGAAAATATTCAGCTCAAGTGTCATATTTGCAAAGGACATTTGTACAAGCCCCTTTTTACAGTTGATAATTGCATTTTAAGTGGCTAAGAAAGGGTGACCAACTATGACAGGAATTTGAGCACCGGTACCAATCACAGGATGCATATCCAAGACAATAAAATCCACTGGATAATAGAATTTATCGACTTGTACAAGCACATCTTCAATCATTCCTCTTGGTATACGAACGGATCGATCAGCGAGTGGGAGTGTGGTTTTGGTGGGTTTTAATTCACCTAAACCAAGTTGTTCGTAGACCGAGTGGGATGAGGTTAACACTTGCCCCCAAATCGAGTAAAGCTTGTTCGATCCGGTAGTCACCTATGATGCATAAGATGGTAGGACTACCCGGATCCTTGTATTTTTGGGACATCTCTTGTTTGATGATGGCGCTCAAATTTTCAGTCAAAAGTACTTTATTGTGTACATTGTGTTTCCTTTTGACCATGCAAAATTCCTTAAAAAAATTAGCATATGATGGTATTTGTTTTATAGCATCCAACAACGGGATGTTGATCTTCACTTGCTTAAAAACCTCTAAAATTTTTAGATTTTTGTTTGGAGGTTTGGGTGAAATCAACCTTTGGGCAAACAGAGCAATCTGCTTGTATTGCTTTTCCGGTTCTTTCTCATGTGGACTGTTGTTAGAACTATCATCCTTGTTAGCAATTTTTAGATTATTAGGCTTTGGGGTTTTCACCGGATTAGATTTATCAATTGTTTTACTGCTTCTCAATGTGGTAATAGCTTTAACATGTTCCATATGTTAGGAGGATGAGCTGGGATCTTGTATCTCGAATTGGGTTCTTGGGTTAAGGAGAGGTTGGGCAGGAAGTGTACCTTTCTCCCTAGCACTAAGATGAGATTCAACTATAGCCATTGAAGTTTTCAAATCAATGATGGCTTGAGATGTGTTTTGGTTGAATCTTAGTTGTTCTTGCATGAACCCATCAATTTTCAGAGAATTAGTCTTGTTATATTCATCTTAAACCGACACGAACGCACCCAACATCTCCTCAAGTGTAGCTTTTGGTGTGATTACTAGGGATGGACCTAGTAAAGGTTGAGCTTGAGGGGTGTTATTTGCATTCGCAGTTGGTTCATTCCTCCAACTGGAGTTGGGATGGTTCTTCCAACTTGAATTATATGTGTTTGAGTTTAGAGCACCGAATGGTCGTTGATAATTGCTTATGGCATTGGATTGTTCTTGCAAAACTTTTTGAAATGCAGGAATTGAGGACAATCTTGTGTTTCATGTTGATTACTGGCACAAATTCTACAAACATTATCAAAAACTTCTATGGGTATAATCGTTTCTCCTTTCTTTAATTCCATGGCCTCAACTTTTCTTGTGAGACTAGCTACACGTGCACTTATATTGTCTTCTTTCGAAAGGACATAAATTCCTCCCTTTTCTCTTTGTTGGCCTGTCTTAGGATTTACTGGTTTAAATGTATCCCAAGATTGTGCATCCTCAGCCAAGACATCAAATTAATCACATGCTTCCTCGGCTTCCTTATTCATGAATTCTCCATTACACATCATCTCTACGAATTGGCTCATGGGCGAAGTCAGTCCTTCATAGAAAAAGCTTATTATCTGCCAACTTTCGTAGCGTGACATGGGCATGTATGCAATAGGTCCTTAAACCTCTCCCAAAATTGGAAGGTCTCGTCCTCTTTTTGGGCATAATTCATGATAGGGCTCCTTAACATGATGGTTTTATGACTTGGAAAAAAACTTTTTAATGAATTCCTTAGTCATTTCAGTCCATGTGCCAATTGATCTTGGCCTTAATGCATGAAGCCAAGCCTTCACTTTCTCCTTAAGGGAAAAGGGAAACAATTTAAGTCGCACAACGTCATCTGATACGTTTGCAATGTGCATTGTGGCTATCACTTCATCAAATTTCTTAAGATGTTGATAGGCACTTTCACTGTCTAATCTATAGAATTTGGGAAGGAGTTAGATTACTCCCGATTTAAGATCAACATTCCTTGCATTATATGGAAAAATTATACATGAGGGAGTGCTCGCTCTTGCAGGTTACAAGTAATCATGTAGAGTCCTTAGTCGAGGAACATTCTCAACTTCATTCTCTCTCATTTCTGTTTCATTTTAGCTAAGATTTTGATTGGCCCTTAGATTGAGTTGATTTTCAGTCATAATTTAAAAAAAATAAAAAATTTAAACATTTCTTAGCCCGTGGTTCCTTATCAATCCCCTCAACAATTCCCCCTTCACTTATTAAGCGATTATTTGAATCTGGACCCAATGGGGCATGCAAATTCAAAACAAAAAGAATGATAACAGAAAGAAGAATTCTTCCTTCTTTTCTTAACTCCTCTCTAGGACCGAAGCACAATGTGTCTTGCAATGGTTGAGCCAAAAGCAAAGATAGAGACCGATTTCTCTTAGTCAATAGGGGTTCAGAGAACTCCCCACCCACTCTTTGAATCTTTGAGAAAAGTTCAAAAAAAAGAAGAAAGAGGAGTAGATTGGGAAGAGAAATCTTTGAGCTCAAGGTGATCTAAGATTGCAATGTCGACCAATAGGAATAAAGGTGGCTCGAGGCCAACCTATCAGAGATCCAATAGGAGTCTCCACCCACTCTACAAGAGATGAATATGATAGGAACGAATAGGGAAGAAAAAGAATAAGGTTGGAAAGTGTTGACCTTCCATTTTATACATTTTCTAGCCTATTACATCACATTACATGCATTGTTTGTATGCTTAAAAAGACTCATCTAATGCTTGTTTTGTGTATGTAGGAATGAGAGAGAGAAGTCATGAATTTATTGTTAAAAGGGTCCTTTGGAACCACATTGAAGACATTGAAAAGAAGCCCTGAAGAATCAAGTCAGAAAGACCTGGATCAGCCAGAAGAAAAGAGGAATTCAGCATTCATATTAGAAGGCCACCGAGCACCCGACCATCACATGGTCTGGCACCCGAAATTGGGAGGATTTCTGCTGAACCCGCTGGACAAATCTAGACCTGACCGGGCGCCCGACCGAAACATGGTCAAGTGCCCGATATTCAAGTGGATTTTATCAAAAACGCGTTAGACTGAATTAAAGTATGGTCGATCGCCCGACCAACGCCTGACGATCGACGTAAGTGCGTAAATTGTTATGCAATCCAAGGCGGTTCGTGATTTTTCCTATAAAAGGACACCTTGGCATCCTTGCTAAGGTATCCTAGAAGAGTTCTAAGTTCGTGGGGAGAAAGGGAGATCATTGTGGAGCGACCGCAACTCCTCCAACTAGGGTTTTTTCTAGTTTTTCTAGTTTTATGTCTTTTTCATTGAGTTCTAGTTGTAATATGACAATGCTCGGCTAGAATCTCTCAGCTAGGGCTGAGAGGTGAAGCTTGTAGCCAATTTCATGTTTAATTTAGTTTGATTCAAGTAGTTTTACTTTAAGTTTGGATTTTAAATGTTCTAGTTCGAATAAAGTTGATATTTTTAAATGTTCTATGAGAGTTTATGTGCTTCGGACATGAATTCCTTACAATTCTCTGAGATTATCAGGTTTGGCTTGATTAGATTCGAATTATGGTAACCCTTGAGCATGCCATAGTCCATAGGCATGGTTGTTACTGCGAAGGCTATGATTTCGAATGCTATGTGATTGAATAGGACTAGAACTTAAAAGTTGAACTTAAGTGGGATTGAATGTGCTTTAATGATTTATTTTCCAACTAGATGAGAGATAAAACTTCGAATCTAGTTGTGTTTATGCTTGGATTGAATGAATTAACATGGGATTACTGCAAGTGGATCCTCGAAAGCCTTAGTTCCTTTTAATTACAGATTTTTACAAATTACTATTTTTAGTTAATTTATGAATTTGAAATCCTTAATTCATTGAATTTAAAGTTGCTGGAACAACTTGAATTGGTTTACCTAATTCCCTGTGGATCGACCTCGGTCTTACCGAGTTATTACTACATCGCATGCCTTGCACTTGAGGTGAGCGAACAGAAAGACAAAACTTGATTTGAGAATCTAAGAGAACCAACTTATTTCTACTTCAACTCCTAAAAATTCTTGCAAAAATCAAAATAAAACAAACTAAGTTAGTACTAAAGAAAGATTTCTAATAATCTCAATAGAAAACTATTTTCGAAAATCTTATAAAAACTGTCAAGTCCCCGGCAGCGGCACCAAAAACTTATTCACTCCCCAAGTGTAGGGTTACAATGTAGTAATAATTCGGTAAAGACTGAGATCATCCTCAGGTACTAAATTAGGAATTCATAAAATTTCTTAAAACAATCTTTAATTGAAATCAAACTACAATAAACTGGAATTTGAATGTAAATGAATAATCTATAAACTTGAAATGAAATTAACAATCTAAAGAAGCACTAAGGTGCCAAGGATCCACTTGTAGCTATCCTTGATGCATAATTTGCTTTGGTTTCTGATGGATGGTGGGGTCCAGTTGGAGCTTGGACGGATGGATGATGTGATCCACAACATCTGGACGGTGGAGAGCTTCCATCTGCTGCACGTGTGAAGGAGTAGTGGGGTCTACAATGCTGAACAGTCGTCCACTGTAGGACGTTGAAGATTTGGTGGACGGACGTGAGGTCCACTAAACGGTGATGATGAAGTCTTGCAGTGGACGGTGATGATGAGCTGCTGGTGCTGTGGACGGCTAATGGCAGATGCGTCCAATAAATGGATGGTTGTTGATGAAGACTGTTGCAACTAGATAGACGGCTGAGCTCGGAGATCAGCTGGACCGTCCACTTGATGCTGGCGTTGCTGCACGTGTGAAGGGCAACACACGTGTGGAGACTGGAGGATGGACGGCTGGAAAGAAGATGCGGTGTGTGGCCCACCTTGCAGCTTGGACGCCCACTGGATGAACGGTTGAATCAGCACGTTGGTGGGGCCCACGTGTGATGATGCTGGCCATTGATACGGTGGATGTCTTGGTGGATGATGAAGTTCATCTTGCTTGCTGTGGGGTTCCACCATAGATGGATAGTTGATATGTTTGCCACGTGCAAAGGATTGAAGATGTCTTCACTTGTTGCTTGATGCATAGTTGGTTCCACATGTGTATTAGTGCACTTTTCCGTGGCATACTAGTGCACCTTGTTTGTCAATCACATACGTCAGTGAGTCTAGTGTCGGTTGAGCCCAATGAAGACGAAGACCGAAGACTCAAGACGGACCGGCTGCATCAAGGAAGAAGATTCAGGTAAAAGTGATGCCTTGGTGCCTTAACCTTGACCAAAACCCAACCCCTTTTGTATCCTTGATGACCTTGACCATTAGGAAACCATTTTGTCATCATAGATTGGCCCTAAGTGTCCCATTTGATCACCCTAACCTTGGCCAAAATGGATAGGCTGTTGCTTGAAGAGTACAACAAAATATAGAGGGGAACCAGGCTGGTCCGACCAGTCAAGACCGGTCGGCCAGCAGCCTTGCTGCATTCGCAAGTGGACAGCTGACCGGTCATGACCGGTCGGCCTTCTCAAACTCAAAAGGTCAGCAGGCACTGCCGACCGGTCTTGACCGGTCGGCCTGGGAACTTCATAATGGCCAGACAACATAGCCGACCGGTCAAGACCGGTCGGACTACATTGTTCAAATGACCAGCAAGGGGGTCCGACTGGTCATGACCGGTCGGCCTGGTGTGTTTATGCTGTCCAGCAAGGGGGTCCAACCGGTCATGACCGGTCGGCCCATGGTTTTGGCCTATGCAGTGGATACCCTTCAGCAAAGGGATTCGACCGGTCATGACCGGTCGGGACAGGTCGGCTAAGAGCCATTTTATGGCCGTTTTATGACCGTTGGAGCCCACTTTTCTATATATATGGAGCTCCATTTTTGGGCATAGAGAGAGGGTTTTGAGAGCCTATTCCCCACATCATTTGTACATCATATGAGGCCTCAAATAGGAGGGTTTCAAGTCATATCCCTTGTGTTTTAAACACAAGTGTGGGCATTCAAATGCAATCTAGAGATGACTTGATTCCTCTCTCAAATCTAGAGGTAAGAAACTATCCCACATAGGTATATCCCTTGTCCTAGACCTCTAGAAGACCCTCTAGGTGAATCTCCTAGTTAGAAGAACCTACATATCCCATGTAGGAGATTCAACCATCCTCCTAGCACCTTGGGCATCTCAAGGCATCGCATGCAAGGTGTTTGATCGAGTGTGGCTGAGGCATTGGTGACGCAACGGCGACACGATCGTGGGAGCAAGGGAAGCTGATTAAAGCACGGGAGAGCGGAGATCAAGCAACCCGATCAGGCGCTAAACAAGGGGCTCATCCGACAAGTAGGTTGTCTTATTTGAGAGTCCATTTTAGAGTTTGTTTATTAAACTCGACCTAGGGACGTTAGTCGTTCCTTAGCCCGTCAGCCGGGCCTAAACCAAGTCTCCAAGGGGGAGCCTCCGACACGGGAGTAAACGTGCGTTAGGTTGAGAGTTAGCCTATGTCTAAAACTCCGTGTAAAGGTTGAGAGGTGAACCTCATTTAAAACCTCCGATAGTGAATGCCGGTGTGCTCAAAGGGGTTGAGTACTTGAACCGGGAGTGGAGTAGACAAGTAGTCGAACCACTATACATCCTTGTATTTGTGATTGTTCTTGAGCACATTTATATCTTTGCATTGTTAGTTTAATTGCTTAATTATGTATGCTTGATAGAAATGAATGCTAGGCACTTATTAGGCTCATCCACACACAAGATGTACCTTCACTACTTGTGTAGACTTGAGCTCATTGATCCACTCTCATAAGTCTACACAAGTTGCATAGGTTAGAAGCTTAATTAGTGTATCATTTACTTTCCTATGCATGCTTAGACTAGTATTGTTTATTGCTTAACCTTTTGCTAGTCTTGTGATTGGACCCACCTAGGCTTGGAAGCCGAAGTGTTCTTGCTTACTAGGCTAAATTTGTTGAATTGTGTAAGTAGGCGAAAAGAATTTCAAAGGTCCTATTCACTCCCCCCCCCCCCCCCCCCCCCCCCCCTCTAGGTCCTTAGACATATCTCCGAGTGTCTCTACAAGCGGTAAAACCACAATTTCAATTGGTATCAGAGCGGGTTGCTCTTCAAGGACGTAACCGTCTAGAGTAAGATCCGGTACCAGAGCACTAGCATCATATCTACCTAAAAGGGAGAATCCTTGTTGCCTCATGTTGAGCTATAAGTAAAATGATTAGTTGAGGTCAACAATAACTAGGGTAGGAACTATTATCATATCCCCTACCGAACATTGCTCTCCAACTTAGAATGAACCTAAGGGAGAAAAATCTAGGATAGATGAATTCCCTCCCAAACAAGCATGTTGGGTCCTATTTATCATATCCAAGGGGTTGTGATCTAGGTTGGGTGACCTTAGGAGACCATATTTGAGCTCAATAAGATATAATCCGAGGATTAAGCCTCACCTTGAGCATATTGATGAACTTGAGGAATTTAGCCTCTTTGGAACAATAGGAAAATCTGAGGATTTCAGCCTCAATTTTGTGTATATGGGCAAATCCAAGGATTCAAGCCTCATTCGCTCAGTTTCGATAATTTAGCCTTGCTTTTATTTGATTCATTTGCCTGCTAGATTATCATCATGCTTAGATTAGCTAATCATCTTGAGTTTTATACTTCATTGCATGCTAATCTTTGCTTAGTATTGGTCTTGATATACCAATAGGGGAGGTCAGTTGATTGGGCTATAAGCCCTTTGTGCTTTTATTGCAAATGTATATCCTTGACCAATGTTGTATGATTAACCTTGCCTAGATAGCTATATCTTCTTGTTAATCATATTCCTTAGCATGCTCCATGTATTTATGATTCATGCACCCTTTACTCTCCTTGCTAGCATGTGCTTATAGTTATAACTACGACATACTATCTTCTCTTTCCCTTAGCCTTATGATATATCATATAGGGGGAGAGAATAGTTTGTCAATTGCTAACAAAAAGGGGGAGAAAGATCAAATCCCACCAAAACTAGTTTGCCATGTTTTGTGATGCAGGGATTGACAGGTTGTGGGGGAGCAAACTGAAGAGGAGCTGCTTAGTTTGTCATGTCAAGAGTCCTGTATTTAATTATTTATCATTGTAATATCTTGAACATGTAATTTGTTTTGGTAGGTTAAGTTTTTGTAAGTAATTGACAAAGGGGGAGATTATTAATGCACTTTTCCGTGGCATACTAGTGCACCTTGTTTGTCAATCACTTACGTCAGTGAGTCGAGTGTCGGTTGAGCCCAATGAAGACGAAGACCGAAGACTCAAGACGGACCGGCTGCATCAAGGAAGAAGATTCAGGTAAAAGTGATGCCTTGGTGCCTTAACCTTGACCAAAACCCAACCCCTTTTGTATCCTTGATGACCTTGACCATTAGGAAACCATTTTGTCATCATAGATTGGCCCTAAGTGTCCCATTTGATCACCCTAACCTTGGCCAAAATGGATAGGCTGTTGCTTGAAGAGTACAGCAAAATATAGAGGGGAACCAGGCTGGTCCGACCGGTCAAGACCGGTCGGCCAGCAGCCTTGCTGCATTCGCAAGTGGACAGCCGACCGGTCATGACCGGTCGGCCTTCTCAAACTCAAAAGGTCAGCAGGCACTGCCGACCGGTCTTGACCGGTCGGCCTGGGAACTTCATAATGGCCAGACAACATAGCCGACCGGTCAAGACCGGTCGGACTACATTGTTCAAATGACCAGCAAGGGGGTCCGACTGGTCATGACCGGTCGGCCTGGTGTGTTTATGCTGTCCAGCAAGGGGGTCCAACCGGTCATGACCGGTCGGCCCATGGTTTTGGCCTATGCAGTGGATACCCTTCAGCAAAGGGATTCGACCGGTCATGACCGGTCGGGACAGGTCGGCTTAGAGCCGTTTTATGGCCGTTTTATGACCGTTGGAGCCCACTTTTCTATATATATGGAGCTCCATTTTTGGGCATAGAGAGAGGGTTTTGAGAGCCTATTCCCCACATCATTTGTACATCATATGAGGCCTCAAAGAGGAGGGTTTCAAGTCATATCCCTTGTGTTTTAAACACAAGTGTGGGCATTCAAATGCAATATAGAGATGACTTGATTCTTCTCTCAAATCTAGAGGTAAGAAACTATCCCACATAGGTATATCCCTTGTCCTAGACCTCTAGAAGACCCTCTAGGTGAATCTCCTAGTTAGAAGAACCTACATATCCCATGTAGGAGATTCAACCATCCTCCTAGCACCTTGGGCATCTCAAGGCATCGCATGCAAGGTGTTTGATCGAGTGTGGCTGAGGCATTGGTGACGCAACGGCGACACGATCGTGGGAGCAAGGGAAGCTGATTAAAGCACGGGAGAGCGGAGATCAAGCAACCCGATCAGGCGCTAAACAAGGGGCTCATCCGACAAGTAGGTTGTCTTATTTGAGAGTCCATTTTAGAGTTTGTTTATTAAACTCGACCTAGGGACGTTAGTCGTTCCTTAGCCCGTCAGCCGGGCCTAAACCAAGTCTCCAAGGGGGAGCCTCCGACACGGGAGTAAACGTGCGTTAGGTTGAGAGTTAGCCTATGTCTAAAACTCCGTGTAAAGGTTGAGAGGTGAACCTCATTTAAAACCTCCGATAGTGAATGCCGGTGTGCTCAAAGGGGTTGAGTACTTGAACCGGGAGTGGAGTAGACAAGTAGTCGAACCACTATACATCCTTGTGTTTGTGATTGTTCTTGAGCACATTTATATCTTTGCACTGTTAGTTTAATTGCTTAATTATGTATGCTTGATAGAAATGAATGCTAGGCACTTATTAGGCTCATCCACACACAAGATGTACCTTCACTACTTGTGTAGACTTGAGCTCATTGATCCACTCTCATAAGTCTACACAAGTTGCATAGGTTAGAAGCTTAATTAGTGTATCATTTACTTTCCTATGCATGCTTAGACTAGGATTGTTTATTGCTTAACCTTTTGCTAGTCTTGTGATTGGACCCACCTAGGCTTGGAAGCCGAAGTGTTCTTGCTTACTAGGCTAAATTTGTTGAATTGTGTAAGTAGGCGAAAAGAATTTCAAAGGTCCTATTCACCCCCCCCCCCCCCCGCTAGGTCCTTAGACATATCTCCGAGTATCTCTACAAGCGGTAAAACCGCAATTTCAATGTGGACATCCAATCTTGTCCTTCCAAACTAATGTGATCGCCTAATCACAACTATCATGCATATCTTGGATCATCTCCAACCTCCATTAATCAAAATATGGTCCAACCTTTGATCTTGATTTCTTTTGGGCGTTAAAGCACCTTAATTGGCTTGGATCTTATCTAACCTCTCCTGATCACCTGAAGACAGAAAATTCACCTAATGAGGGATAATTAACCGGAAAAAAAAACAATGATAATGCCCTTAACAACCAGGGTTAATTATACAATATTAGGTACTTATCAGTTTCTCAATTACAGTCCTAGAATTGAAATCAAATCCTATCTAGCCAGATTATAGAGCGGTTTCAGCAAAACAATATATCACATGTGTGGTTCATCAACATGATTCCCTCAATTCAAGTTAGGATTTGGGCACACTCAATTGCATAGGTGTGGACGCTCGTCATTCCGCCCTCCTGAACGTTCTCCTTTCCTTTCGAAAGAAAATGGTGTGTGCACGCGAATTGCCGTTTGTGCCACTGGCTTGCCTCGTTCTCAAGGGCTTTTATCGATTGTCATGTTAAGTTGGATGTATTTGGATGAGTTCGTATAAGACCAGAGTCGCCACTAGCCAGTTACTTCGAATCTACAGCCGGCTAGACCCCGTAGAAACGTTAGAGAAGGGGATCCGAAGATTCATTCCTCTAAAATGACTCCTTTTGATCTGCGGCCAGAGATTCAATGTAAGGGATCACGGTTACAGGGTGGGAAGAGGTTAAGCACCCCACACACTGCCCGTACCGAAGTACAGTCTCTACTTCACAGAATTGAACTAATACTTGAAAGTCTAATTTAATCCTCGTACATTCTCATGGATGACATGATGCATGAATGCCGGTCTGAACAGTAAGAGTTTCTGATGGGCAGGTTTCCATTAACAGGCAAGCCTAGAGCATACGCTCGAACTGACAGGTGCTTTATGCGAGATGCATGTTATGTGTTTGAATAATCAAAGTGCTTGTAGTGACATGATAAGAAGGGGGTTGGAAGAAAAGTAAATGTTGCACTTGTGCTAGATGCGAATGAGATGATGCTGGTAAAAGGGTAGCTAAATGGACAGAGATGTCGCAAGGGTTTGCTTCGAGTGGCTAGATCAAGACTTAGGTGGCTTGGGAGACTTAGACTAGGGTCAGGCTGGGCTGGACCAAGGCTAGACTCTTCACACTCGGGATCTCCTTGGTGGAGGAATGGGCTAAAGAGGGTGGAGATGGATTCGAACTCTCGGGCTGAAGAGAGGGGAGGTGGATGCTGAATGTGAAGGGAAGAAGGGGTATTTAAAGCGGCGGAGAGTGGCAACTCTCGTAAATAAGTTTGGGCGGCACCCTGAGGGCCGCCCGTACGGCCGCTCCGCTTCGGCTTCAGAACATAGGCCTCCGAACCTGAAGCAGAAAAGCCCCAGGTTCGGAGTCCGGACCTGCTCCGAGGCTGTGGTTCGGAACTCAGTGAGTTGACTGGGTTTGAAAAATGGGTTGACACGATGAGTTGACTCGGTGATTTGACTCAGCGGGTTGACTCACTAATTTTGACTTTTTTAGGATTTTTTGACTGGTTTTTCTTATGGGGGGTTTTTTGGGTTGATGTTTAGGGGTGAGTTGACTGGGTTCAGGCTTGAGCTGGGGTATAGATTAGGGCTTACAAGGGTGAGTTTGGCTAGGTTTAGACATGGGATTTGAGGGTACGGTCCTCCATTCATTCAGTTATCTCTACCCACATTGTAGCCGAAGGTGGGGTGTCTACAGATGCCCCTCTTTGGCAGAGGTTGGGTGCAACCGAATGCCAAAGCGAGTGGACACCCCACTTCTGACCCTGTCATTCATAGATCATGGTCTGAAATCTTTGCTTGCCTTTCCATCTGTGTCGGTTAATCGTCTGAAAATTGATCACTCGCACATACCGCGAGAGTTTGGAGAAAACGTTATGATTGTCCCTGCATGTGCTGCCACCTGGGTACCCAATCGCAACCCTTTCATTCCCGATCGGTACTAACATCGAAAAGGTACAGTAGAGCCTCTGCGTCCGTCATAGTCTTACGAGGTTACCGACCCGGAGTTGATTGTTCGATGCTTTCCCGGATCACTCCAGGAGTACTTGTTTCGCTTGACTGTCAAAGTGGTTAGCTGCCCTGCGTCCATGTAGTCTTACAGGAGATCACTACGCCGACTTGGAATCAGTCAAGGTACTTCAGGCATCCACGCCTAGGTATGTGCGAGTGAACTCTTTCCACCCGATCTACTGATTTTGATACTTGGGTTACAATTCATCGTTTCCCCCGTTCATACGGTTTCTTTGACCGCTCATCTTTTCGCATCTTGGCATGTTGTACGACCGCACTGACACTGGAGTTCAGTTCGATCGTACTTTGAGTGCAATTGGGTCCAATGGTCTCCGAGGAAACCGCGACACATCGGATCTTATTTGATTTTTGAGTCGGCTCCTACCCAGAGATATGGAAGATCTCTCGGTGTTTTGGAGGCCGAACGCTCTACTAGAAAAATGTTTTTAGATTTTTGAAAAGATACCCACTCTGGGGAGTGATACTCCGTGGGGTTTTTATTTGTAAATAGGAATATATATATAATATTTTTTGTCTTTTTGAAAAGGAAATCTGGTTTGTACGTGCCTCCACTAAGGATGCCTGTGGAGTCTTTGGCTAACCGACTTTTATTTTAAAAGCAAGTAAACATGATGATTGATGCGATGGATGCCGATGCATGGGGATGCATATTTGATGATAGATGCATGGTTTGGCTCATTCTCTTTCAGTTCGATGATTTTTCTTTTTCTGGGGATGCAGAGAATTTTGAGCTTGTTGCTTGTAGGGTTATGCTCTCCTGCGGATTTTTTCTTTTTTTCAATGTGGATGTTTGCTCAGCAGGTTGGTCAAGATCCTGACCCGTGGTCAATCAGGTCCATCGTCCCAAGATGCTACTTCTTTGCTAATGGGAATGGATGAAGGATGTTGTCAGACTTCAAGATGTTCTTCTGGGAATGGATGTAATCGGGACGGTGCTTGGCCGCCAGCTTTGGTCAAGATTACAATTTGCGGGCGATTGGATCTGTCATCCCAAACTGTGAAGTGAGTGAGCGGATTTCGAGACTCCTGAAGTGTTGTGCTGGGGATAGTGACAATTTTTGTGATTTTTACAAATATTTGGTTCGAATCTTTACCTGAGTAGTCAGGATGGAGATCGGTTATTGAAAACGAAGGAAATATTTTTGTGATTTTAAAAATATTTAGTTTCAAAGCAAGGAAAATATTTTTTGATTTTTAAAAGAAGATTTTGTGATGTTTTGGTATTTTTCTGATTTTTTGAAATGCAAGGAAAGGTATGGAATTTTCATTAATTTTCAGCTTCTACTGTTGGTAAGGCACCCGATCCATTTTACGTAAGCGAGCAAGACGAATCTCACACAGTTAAGTGTCATAGTTTTACATCTTCGGATGAGGAGATTTTGAGGGTTTTCAGTCAACACACCAACAAAATTGCCTATTCCTCATGTGCAATGCACATAAACCACGTATCATCCGACGGACTCCTTCGGCCACAAAATGAGCCACATCCTCACATTTCCCTTTGTCAATCCAGTTTGGGGCCTTATGCTGCTCACAATTCTGTGAGGGTGCGCTTCACCTTCCAACTGCCTTAATCCCCTTCATGAGTTTTAGGAACAGGGAACATCTGTCAGATTCAACAGCAACTTCTAAATCAAGGTTGTCTATCACGGTGTGTTCAACATAAACAGGATCGCGAGGTTCTGCCCGCCTCAGCCCTTACCTGTTTAGAAGATTCCAGACACCCGTACGATCAAGTGTCAGCCATGTCTAGGACAGGTTAGGAAAGAAAGCCCCCGAGAAGTTAATCCCAGTGTAGTTTTAGGTCTTCGGACCGCTGAGGATAAATTTGTGCAGTTAATTTTGATGATGGAATTTTTTTACTTTAAGAAAGTTCCAGACTTCAACTCGAGTGATCGATGTTGATACTGGTTTTTATGGAAAGCTTAAAATCTTTTTGGTATTTTTTTCTTGAAATGATCCGGGTTATCGAACATTGATCCGAGCGGTCGAGGCCGATGCCCCTTTTTTATTAACAATCTCTCGGGATCTTAATCTCGACGTAGTTTAAGGTCTTCGGACCAAAACTTTGTACAAGAAATATATTTTTCTTTTTTTTATTTTTCGAAATGATCCAGGTCATCAGATCTTGGCCCGAAGGGCTAGGATTGATGCCGGTTTTTATTAAAAATCTCTCGGGATGTTGATCCCGATGTAATTTAAGGTCTTCGGACCAAAACGTTGTACAAGAAATATATTTTTCTTTTTTTTTCTTTTTTTGAAATGATCTATGTCATCAGATCTTGGCCCAAATGACTGGGATCGATGCCGGTTTTTATTAAAAATCTCTTGGGATGTTGATCCCAACGTAGTTTAAGGTCTTTGGACCAAAACTTATGTACAGAATAGAGCAACAAATTTTTTTTATTTTTTCAAAATAATCCAGGTCATCAGATCTTGGCCCGAACGACTGGGATCGATGCCGGTTTTTATTAAAAATCTCTCGGGATGTTAATCCCGACGTAGTTTAAGGTCTTTGGACCAAAACTTTGTACAAGAAATATATTTTTCTTTTTTTTCTTTTTTCAAAATGATCCAAGTCATTAGATATTGGGCCAAACGGCTGGGATCGATGCCGGTTTTTATTAAAAATCTCTCGGGATGTTGATCCCGACGTAGTTTAAGGTCTTCAGACCAAAACTTGGGAAGTAGGCAGCGATTAAGGTTGAAAATTCCCGGGATTTTTCTGAGAATGATTCAGATCATCGGGCCATGATTTTGGATGGTTGAGATCACTGTTTGTCCAAGTCAATTCTTTTTCTTTTTCTTGAAAATTCCATGGAGCTTTTTCTACATCATCAAGCCAATTTCTCACAACATGAGACCGTGGTGAGATTCATTTCTCTTTTTCTCATCCTTCGCTCCTATCACTTCATTCTTACATGGAGGTACACGATTCACTTGCAACCACCCTTCCCAAGGAGGAGTTCTTCCCAAGGAGAGAGGGTGAGGGGTCGTTTCAACCTTGTAGGAGGACGGACGACCCCCTGGGTGCCGCCCAAGCTGCTTCTGCCCACTGGTTTTTTTCCAGTGGGTCGGATAATGGGGTGCCCTCCCATTTTCTATATAACATGGGGCGCCCTTGGCCCCTCCAACGTACAATCTCTCTCTTCTCTTTCTCACACTCTCTCTTTCTTCAAGTTTTTCTTCCTTTTGGTGGCCTTTTGCTCTTTTCAAGTGGTGGGGCCTTAGTGAAGCTTTGGGACAGTAAGGTGGTCCCCCTTTGGTGAGTGGTGAAGGTATGGACCACTCCCTTTTCTTTCTTGTCCTTTTTTTCTTCTTCATTGTCTCTTCTCATGTTTTCTTTCTTTTCTCCATGTAGATATTCCAAAGGAGTCAAGGTGGGCCTAAGTCTTTTTAGCCTTTTCTACATCTCCAATCTCTTCTCAAGGTGTGACATGGAGAGGAACATTGTAAGCTTCATTTCCTTTTCTTTTTTCATACTCCCTTCATGTGTAAAGGGTAATTTTACCATGTCCATCAAGTGTGCATGGCAAAATATCCTATCTTTTCTCATGGGAGTTGGGCCCCTTTTAATGTGTATCAAATGGGCTCAAAGTGAAGTCATGGTCCTTGGTGTATTTGATGGGCCCAATACTTCATTTTGGGCTCCCTCATGCTTTATTTTCCTTGTCATATCTTCCTTGGAGCTTTCTTTTCTTTTCCATTATCTTTTCAAGGTTTGGGCTCATGGGAATGGTAGGGCCCACCTCAAGTTTTGGGCTCATAAAGGTCACTTTGGATGGCCCCATCTTTCTTCGCATATGTATGGACAAAAGTGGTTAGCCCATTCTTCACTTGGATCTCAAGTGGGCTAGATTTCTTAGTTGGGCCTTTATGGTCAAAGGACCCAAATCTTTCACCATCTCTTGATTATGATGTACATCCTTATGCACAAAGTGTGGTGGACTCCTTGGAATTTTTCCATATAGATGGGCTTTTGGGCCCTCTTTGAAACTTGTGTATTTCTTTTGGTCATGAGTGCACCACTACACTTTGTGCATGTAGGATTTTTTTCCCTCATGCCTTTTGTTCGCTCGCCTCAAGTGTAAGGCTACGATGTAGTAATAAATCTTGGTAAGACTGAGGTCGATCCACAGGGAAGGAGGTAAACAATTTCAACTATTCTAATAACTAGAATCTAAGAAGTTTGAGAAGATAATTTTTCACATGAAATAGGAAAATTCGAAAATAAGAAGAACTAGAGCATCAAGGATCCACTTGTAGTAGTCCAATGCCAATCCATTCATCCAAGTACAACACAATTAGAATCAAAGTCCTATCTCTCATCTAATTGGAAGATATAACATTCAAGTACAAACAGTCCCACTTAAATCTAGAAATCAGATTTTTAGTTCTAATGAAGCACATAGAACTTGAACTTGTAGCCTTCGAAGTAACAGCCATGCCTCTAGACTATGGCATGCTCAAGGGTTACTACAATTCGAATTCAATTAACCCAATCATGGTAATCTCAGAGAATTGCAAGGAACTCATGTCCGGAGTACACAAACTCTCACAAAACTTCTAAAAAACCAAACTTTATTCAAACTAGAACTTGAAATCCATAATTGAAGTAAAGGGTACTTGAAGAACGAATTAAAGCATTGAAACAAACTACAAACTTCACCTCTTAGCTCTAGCTAAGAGGTTAACTAGAAGAAAACATTAAAAACTAGAAACTAGAACTAGAAGAAGAAGAAAACTAGTTGTAGAAGGCTAGGAAGCCTCCTAGGTCTTGATCTCTTTGCTCCCCACGTTGCTAGATGCCCTAGGAAGAGAGTGGAGGTGGCCTTTTATAAGTTGGAGAGGAAGATTCTAGATTGCACAAGAAATCACGCAATTGCGCAGAGAAAATCGGAGCTTCACGGACAAGCTTTGTTACGCTGACGACCGGTCGCACGACCAGTCTAAGCTCATGAATGACCGGTCGCATGACCGGTCTCAAAACCTCGACATCAGTCCAGTGAGTTTCGTGTTTCTAGACTACCCTCGACCTGTCTGGCGACCGGTCTAAGAAGAAAAAACTACAGCCCAAAAATTACACTGTAGACCTGTCTAGCGACCGGTCTACAGACAGGTCTAAGGCAAAATTTTCAGATTCTCTTCTTTTTCTCTTCTCTTTCTTTCTTGCTTCTTTCTTCCACCTTTTGGCACTTGTTCTATTGATCTTCAATGCAAATAAAGTGACTCTTTTAACCATGAATTGGTGACATCTCCCTCTCATTCCTACAATCACAAAAACATGTATTAGATTAGTCTTTAAACATGAAAACCATGCATATAATGTGATGTAATGGGTCGGCAAATGTATAAATTGGAGGCTCAACACCTTTTCTTTGGATGGATGGAGGACTTGAGTTACTTGATCTTCTACAAGTCCCATGAGTGAGTTGTTTCAACAATCTCACTAAGTTCAAATGGTTTTCTCATGTAGTAGGAAAGTGGATATCAAGAGCTTCCTTTAATGTTCCCAATTTCAAATGGATGGCCCTCTTCAAGTGAGCTATTCATACAACCATAGATCCTAGAACTTCTCTTAGGGTGCTTGGTGGGTCATTCACCATCATTCTCAAAGATGAGTGATTTTTCTTTCAATTTATGGGAAAGAATGATATCCATAAGTTGCCCAATTTTGTCCCATGCTTTGGGGCATTTTGGATTTTGATCTTTAAGTGGGATATGTATATCATTCTTAGCCATTTTCATGATGGTTCGGTGACTCATCAAGCCATGCCCTCTTGTGCTCAAATGGTCTCTCTTTTTGGTGAAGAAATTGGTGCACATAAGTTGCCCAAATTTGTCCTTGCATGTTCATTTCCAACTTTGATTCTTCATGTGGGCTATGTGCATCGATTTTCACCATTGGCTTCTTTGACTCATATGTTTGTGGGTAGACCACCATGTTGTACTCTCATGGTTAAAGCATTTATCGAGATGATGCACATAGGGTTGCCCATGGTTGATCCATGAATGGGATCTCATGTTCTTCAAGTGGGCTATGTGCTCCCTTCAATCCATTGAGGTGAGGCACTCGAGTTGCTCTTGGGGGCCAATTTCCTTTCTATTCCCCACTTGTCCATGTACATGTGTAAAAAGATGGAAACATCTTAAATGAGGATCGTGGCCTTGCTATGAAAAGTGAACCAAGCCTTGGTCACACATGGACTTTGAAGAGGGATTTCTCATGTGAAGTTGGATTCTTATCCCTTGTTGAGCTCATGGCATTTTAGTGTATTTGTTACCCAAAATGTGTCCTCAGATGGTGGACTTTCCTTACCTAAGGCATGGCATGCAACCCTCTTTAAGGTGGGCCTCGCTTTCTTTAATGGGCCCGACACATATCCTAGGTAACATATGGAGTTGGACATTGGATTTTTGCATTTGAATGTGAGTCCAAATCCATGGGTTTCCTGGATAATGATTTGGATTTTAACGGGTAAACGATGGGGACTTACCTGGTCGAGCTCGTAGGATTATGGCGGACAGTACGAGGGGGCGAAGGGTGGTCGATGAGGACGACCCCGCTTTCATTGTTCGTCAAGGGACCCATATGTGTTCTTTAGCTAAAGAGCACCAACCTCTCCCCTCCATAAAGGGTCGAGGTACTCGGGATCTCTGGGATGATTGAGTGAAACAACCACAGCCTATGCTCAAACCTGTTCTGGCTGATACTCCTTCCGCAGGCCTTCTCACACTACGCTTTCATAATAATAACGCCAACTGCATGCTACTTGCGGCTCTTTGTGAGAGGTGGCGGGATGAGACCCACACCTTTCAACTTCCTTGTGGCGAGTAGGGAATAACTCACCTAGATATATATATATATATATATATATATATATATATATATATATATATATATATATATATGCAGATTGGCTTTTCATTCCATGGGGTCGTTGTTCCCCACGCCGGCTCTCTTGCTCCCATTACTTCTACTGACTGGCTACGGCTTGTGGGAGGCATCCCACCTAAGAATGAATTCCAGGGCCACCAAGTGAAACTGCGATGGTTTTACAACACCTTCGCTGCTGTCATCCCTACTAGCGAGCTAGAGGCGCTTCACAAAGCACGGGCCATGATTACTTACGCCTTTGGGTCATTCCTTTTCTGCCATGCAAACGAGAGGATCGACCCTAGATTTCTTCGTTTGGTTGAGGACTTCACCATTCGTACAATTGGAACGGGGCTACCTTGACTCATATCTTCCAAGGTTTAGATAAGACCTCTCGGAGTAGTCGGTCCTACACAGGTTTCTGGCTCGTCATGGAGGTATTCTTTTTAACCTTCCCTGGAGACATTTGTCTTTTTTCTCCCTCTGATCGTTATGTATGCCCTTGACCAGACCTGCTTTTATGATCATTTTGCTCATCTCTCGCCGAGGATACGAGATGGTGTTGAGACATCTTTGTACCGCTTCATGCACTGGTATCAGCAAAACCGTCAACGGAATTCTCGAGTATCTGGGGACAATTGGCGCCCTGACATAGACAGACTGACCATCGAGGATGTAAGTATCTTGTTTTCCTTATCCGTGTGCTGCTCAGGGGCTGATTGTGATGAACTCATTTGTTGTAGTTTGTTCGGATGTCGTACGCCAACTTTCCTCTTTACTATACCCCTCAGCGTGTGGAAGCGTATGATTCTTCATGTCTTCAGATCATGCTCTCTGACGCTGAATCATTTCAGTGGTATTTGGGTGAGAGGCTGCTCCGACAGATCACTGATGTGGCTCGGGTTCCTTGTTTCGCACCTTCTCCGGCTGCTCAGATCCTAGCTGATGAGATGGTCGATGCTCTCGTGGGCCAGCCTGGATTTCACTTCACGATCCCGAATCATGACTACGACGAGTGGTACTTGCTGTACTGACAGGGGCCTCTGCTTCCTTCGCTCTATGTTCCAGGGGTTCATCGTAGATATGCTGGCGGATCAGTGACAGCTCCTCTGATGGACCGGTTGGTGAGTCTGTCCATTTTGTGGAGTGAGGAAAGTCAGTTGATTCCGTTCCTGAGGTTCTTTCTTCGCAAGAGTCAATGCTAATAACGCAAGACTGGATGAAATACCTGAATGCCAGGCACTTCATTGTCGGGAGCGGGATGAGAGGAGAGATGATAATGATTATGTTGGTGATCTGTAGCCTGCTTCTTTGAGGATGTGTTCAGCTTTGTATGGCCTTCTTGCATTTTAAGCCCTTTTTACTTTTGCTTTTCTTCTGTATCAAGATTTTTTGAATATACAGTCCCTGTTTGTCTCAAATTTCTTGATGATTCTTGGATGTTTTGACTCTCGACTCATTCTTGTATTTCTCAACTGTATGGATGATGACTTGAATGGTTCAGATTGCTTGATTTGGCCCTGTGGGCCCTTTCCAAACTTTAGCTTTGCTTCGGAGTACCTATCCTTGATGTTTTGTGAGGCTAAGAAGGCTTTCCATGGTTGGATGATGACTTGGACGGTTCAGATTGCTCTTTTTTAGCCATGTGGCCCACTTGATAATCAGATCTTGGACTATGACCTCCTTTTTTGACAATCAAACCCTTGATGTTGCTATTTAATGACCCATGTGAGCCTTTTCATGGTTTGGATCATGATGATCTAGCCCTTGAATGGCTCAGATTGCTTGTGGGCCCCTCTTGATCGATTTTCCTTCTCTTTGACTTGATCAGCCCCATGCTGGCCGCAATGCTTCATGATTGGATAGGTGGGGTACCTTCTAGATGATTCAGATCAGACTTAATCGAAATCTGGAGTTGATTGGAGCCTTGGGGGGCCTTCAGGTTGCCATCTGCTGACGTGGACTGTCAGCCTCACCTACCAGCGGTTTTGGAGCCAATCCCGCGGAGAGAGAGGGAGCGTGTCCTTACGGGTGGCCCACAGCGGGCCACCCAAACTTTGCCTCTTGTGCGGCCTGGGTTGGCTCTGGTTCAGATAGTGAGAACATTCTCCTGACTGCTGTCTCCTTCATTCCTGTACCCGATTTTTCGATTCAGCCATGAATCTTTTCCTTGTCTCTTCTTTCCTTCTCCTTTTGTCTTCTTCTTGGTTCGTCTTTTCTCAAGCAGTGGATGGTGGAGACTTAGGGTCTGTGGGCGCTGTCCATGATGGGTCCCACACTTCAGAAAGTGGTGAAGGCTTTAATGATGGTGGAATGCTTTTGATTGATGGTGTAGATGAAGCATTGAATGAGGGCATTGATGGGGGTTTAAGGATGGTGGTTGGTGAAGCTTTGAATGGCCCCATTAATGCCAGCCATGCTGAAAATTCAGGTTTGAATGGGGCATTGATTATGAGAGAAATGGATGGTATGGATGGGATGGGGAGATGGGACATAGGTGAGGCTATGCATCCTTTAAGTGTGGGCCACATGGATGATGTGATTGATGGTGATGATGGGGTCATGATGGACACAGATGGACTAATCTCATGTTTGGATGGTATGGATGGTTCAGATGATACCTTTGACGGCTTGGATGCTCTTGATGATGGCCGAGATGTGCGGCATACTTGCTTGGGTGGACTTGATGTGATCGTTGATGATGTCCCCCTGATGATGGACGGTGTAGATGTCCCGATGATCCTTTTGATTGGACAGATGATGATTGGATTCATAATTTCCTGTTAGAGAGGACTGCAGGTCCAGATCTGACTGTAGATTCTTCAATCGGGATTGCCGAGGCCTTTCTTGATGGCTCAGATGCATTTTTCAGCAGTCAGATTAATCAGGATGCCACGATGTGCGGTGTGATCTTTGCTGATGGCCCTTTTGACGAAGAGTATCGACCTTCTTCTGACTACAGACCCTTTACACATTCGGTCCACGAGGTGGGCGAGTCTTCTCGTGCGGCTGAAGTCGTGACTGTTTCAGATAGTGATGTGACTATATCAGACATAGCCGCTACCGGGGATAGGACAAGGGCTATTGAGTTTGCAGAGGTTCCAGCTTTTCCTTCTCCTTCGCCCATTGATCTTCCAATCCTTGATGAGTTGTCATTGATTCCTGGACCTTTTGATCTGGAGGGGATACCCGTGAGGACTTGTCAGTTGCTTCCTCGTCCTTCTTGCTCGCCACGACTGCTTGCTTGGCTTGACAGCTTGTCGGCTTATGAGATTCGAGATTTGGAGTCCTATGGCTTCGGCGGTCTGATCCATATGGCTAGAGTTAAATTGATTGGAGGATGCTCGGGGCTGCACTGATTGACTGGTTCCTGAAAGTACGTCGGTAGTCTAACACGACACCTACGTATGTGCGGAAGCTTAAAGAGCAACTAGAATTATGGCTAAACCTATAGGAGGGGGGTGATTAGGACCTTTGAAATACTTTTCGCCTACTTACACAATTCAACAATTTAAACTAAGCAAGAACACTTCGGCTCCCAAGCCTAAGTGGGTCCAATCACAAGACTAGCATATGATTAAACAATAAACAATCCTAGTCTAAGCATGCATAGGTGAATAAATGATATAACTAATCAAGCTCCTAACCTATGCAACCTATGTAGACTTATGAGAATGGATCAATGAGCTCAAGTCTACACAACTAGTGAAAGTACAGCTTGTGTGTGGATGTGCCTAATTAGTGCCTAGTATCCATTCCTATCAAGCATTCATAATTAGACAATTAAACTAACAATGCTAAGATATCAATGTGCTCAAATCAATCACAAACATAAGCATGTATAGTGGTTCGACTTTGGGTCTACTCCACTCCCGGTTTAAGTACTCAAGTCCTTTGAGCACACCGGCATTCACTATCGGAGGTTTTAAATGAGGTTCACCTCTCAACCTTTACACAGAGGTTTTACCGGTTCACCTCTCAACCAAACCCGGAGTTTTGGACAAAGGGCTAACTCTCAACCCGAACGGAGTTTTGGACATAAGCTAACTTTCAACCTGATGCATATTCACTCCCATGTCGGAGGCTCCCCCTTGGAGACTTAGTTTAGGCCCGGCTAACGGGCCAAGGAACGGCTAACGTCCCTAGATCGAGTTTGACAAACAAACTCTAAATGGACTCTAAAAAAGGACAACCTTACTTGTCGGATGAGCCCCTTGTTTAGCGCTGTTTTGGTTTGCTTGATCTCCGCTCTCCCGTGCTTCAATTAGCTTCCCTTGCTCCCTCGATCGTGTCGTCGTTGTGTATCCAATGCCTCAATTACACTCGATCAAACACCTTGCATGTGATGCATTTAAGATGCCCAAGGTGATAGGAGGGTAGGTTTGAGAACTCTACAACTAATGAGAATAGGTTGCCTAGATGTTCTTCTTCCTTGATGGTCTTCATTAGGCTCAACCGACACTAGACTCACTGACCTAAGTAATTGACAAACAAGGTGCACTAGTATGTCACAAAAAAGTGCATTAACAATCTTCCCCTTTGTCAATTACTTACAAAAACCTAACCTACCAAAACAAAATACATGATCAAGATATTACATTGATAATAAATTAAATTCAGGACTCTTGACATGCCTAAACTAAGCTGCTCCTCTTCAGTTTGCTCCCCCATAACCTGTCAATCCCTGTATCACAAAACATAGCAAACTAGTTTTGGTAGGATTTGAGCTTCCCCCCCCCCCCCCCCCCCCCCCCCCCCCCCTTTTTGTTAGCAATTGACAAACTATTCTCTCCCCCTTAATGATATATCAATAAGGTTAAGGTAAGAGTAGATAGTATGTCGTAGTTATAACTATAAGCATATGCTAACAAGGAGAGTATAGGGTGCATGATTCATAAAAACATGGAGCATACTAAGGAACATAATTAACAAGAAAATGTAACTATCTAAGCATAGTTAATCATGCAACATTAGTCAAAGATATACATTTGCAAAATAAGCACAAAGGGCTTATAGCCCAATCAACCAACCTCCCCTATTGGTATATCAAGACCAATACTAAGCAAAGATTAACATACAATGAAATATAAAATTCAGCAAAAATGGCTAATCTAAGCATAAAAATAGTCTAGCAAGCAAATAGCATGTTGAAAGCAAGGCTAAACTACCAAATTTGGGCTAGTGAGGCTTGAATCCTCTGATTTGCCCAAACACACCGAAAATGAGGCTGAAATCCTCAGATTTTCCTATTAAAGCATTTCTAGCTACCTCACTAGCTATGCTTAGGTTGATAAGCCTAAGGGTAACTAATTTCCTCAACACCCTCATAGAATGTAGCAAGAGGTGAGGGGTTGGGAACTCCTTCTTCTCCTAGAAGGGATAGCGGTTGGGATCCCCTCTTAGATAAGCCAGAAGAGGGGTTGTGGTGGAGGCCGAGAGAACTAGATCTTTATGTTGGCTCTCATCACAAGCGGAGTCACCAGATTCGGACTCCTCCGTATCATCCCAAGTGGCGGCCATTGCCTTTTTACTTTTCGGTTTAGGCCTAACCGTAACAACGGACGAATGAAGGCGTTGATGATTTTTCTTTATGTTTCTCACCCTTCTTGTCCTTCTTGTCACGGCTATTCCCTCTATCGAATTTGAGGAATCTCTTGAATTTTTTGTTCAATTTCTCTTCCTCATCATCCTCATCATCACTATCTTCCTCCGACTCACTTTTAATTTTCTTATGTTTGAGAGAGGACTTGAGAACGATGCTTTTCTTTCTAGAGGGGGCCTTAAAGTGTAGTTCATGAGTTTGTAGGGAACCTATGAGTTCTTCTACTTTCATGTTATCTATGTCTCTACACTCCTCTAAGGCAAACTATCTTGGAGTCAAATCTATCCGGGAGGGACCTAAGAATTTTTCTACAAATCCTACCATCTGGAACCCGATCACCCAAGACAAACATGGAATTGCAAATATCTAACAATTTAGTATAAAACTCCATGAAAGTTTCAGACTCTTCCATCTTAATGTTTTTAAATTTGGTGGTTAAGAGCTGAAGCTTCGAGCTTTTTACTGTGCTAGTTCCCTCGTGAGTAACCTCAAGCATATCTCACGCTTCTTTTGTAGTTGCGCATGTGAGAATGCATTGAAATTCATCCGGGGAAACTGCACAGCAAATCGCATTGAGAGCTTTGGCATTCGCCATGTATTGTGCTCTCTCTGTGTCATCCCATTTGGAATCATCTTTGGGAATGGCAATGCATTTTCCATCAACCTCCACTTGCATGGTGGGCAAGGTGTATCCATTTTGTGTGCTTAGCCACTTGGACAATCCATGGATTGGAGAAAAATTCTCATTCTAGCCTTCCAATAGGCATAGTTGGACCCGTCAAAAAATGGTGGATGGTTGGAGGTACTCCCATCTCGGTTAGACATTATGCTAGTGCTCCGCTACTGGATCTTACTCTAGACGGTTACGTCCTTGAAGAGCAACCTGTCTCTGATACCAATTAAAACTACGTCGGTAGCCTAACACGACACCTACATATGTGCGGAAGCTTAAAGAGCAACTAGAATTATGGTTAAACCTATAGGAGGGGGGTGATTAGGACCTTTGAAATACTTTTCGCCTACTTACACTTTCCGTTATTTTTGCCCGTGGCGCCCTTTCAGGTTTTCACCACGTCCCGGGTATTTGATCTTGCCTGCCCCTTGGCAGCTATGCTATTTTTACCATCGGCGCCCTTTTGGGTTTTCACCAAGTCCACTGTATGCCCACTGTTTTTAGTCAGAGCGCCCTTTCGGGTTTTCACTCCACCCTCTTTGTTTAGGCACACTTTTTTTTTTAAATTTTTTTCTCTTTTTTCTTTTTCTGGATTTTTGGCTAACTGTGGCGGCTAGAGGTCGGGAATCCTTCGTTGCTGGCCGATAGTAGTCTTTCAGCCCTAATCCTAAGTTACGATGATAGAGCTATCGATCTTAGCTACAGATCCTTCTAAGATGGATAGATGGGTAATTGTGTTTCCTTTCGGGTTGATTTTTCTTGGGTGCCTTGTTTTGGCTTCCCATTTTCTTTTCTTTTCTTTATTTATTTATTTATTTTTTTTGTTGTCTTTGTATTCTTTTCCTCTTTTTTTGTATCTTTTTCTTCTCTCTTTTTTCTTTTGAACCCCCTTATTTGAAACACTTATTGGTGGATGGAAATGGTTTCTCAGAAGTTTTAGCTTCGACTTCTTGACTTCAGCTCTATTAATGTAACTCTTGATAATGTCAGAATGACTTAGTCGTGAAAGATCTTCACTTTGTAGGCGTTGATTGGCTCAAGAAGATCCACCCCTCTTATGCTGGTGAGTCTGAGGGCGCCTCCGGGAAGTACTTCTCTGATGATCAGCGGTCCATCCCACGAGGGTTTGAACTTCCTTCTGGGAAGGTGCGATGGTAAGATCTTCTCCATGACCATGTCGCCCACCTTGAAACTTCTTTTTCGGACTCTCTTGTTGTAAGCCCGAGCGATCCTTTTTCGATAACACTGAGAATGACTTAGCGCACGCATGCGCTTCTCATCTGCTAGCTGTAACGATCGAATCTTGCCCATTGCCATTCTCCTTCTTCAATTCCGCTTTCCAGTAACACCTGTAGTGATGGTATTTCCACCTCGACTGGTAGAACTGCTTCCATTCTATAAGTAAGCTCGAAAGGAGTAACGCCTATAGCAGACCGTACAGACGTTCGATAGGCCCAAAGTGCATATGGGAGCATATCTGTGTTAATGCAAAGATTTTTCAATTACCATGGTTAGTGTGTCGTCGAGTCCCCTTGCGGCTGAAGACAGTTTTCCTTGCAGCTGAAGACAGTTTTTCCTTGCGGCTGAAGACAGAAGCTTTTCAAAGATCAAGTCAGCTTCAAGCCTCTCCACCCAAACCTTTGATCCCAAAACCTTCTATAGATGGCCCAAATTCTTCCTAGGCACACCCTTAGCACCATCTATAGCCCACCTTCCATTAAGATTAGCAATGGAAGGGTTCTTGGTAGCAGAAGTTGCTTTAAAATTGAAAAACTATAAGTCCGCTCTCTCCGATACATACCCGATCCATCGGAGAATAGTCCGATAGATGTCCGATCAATCGGACAATGTGTCCGATCCATCGGAGAATAGTCCAGTTACATTGTAAACTCTCTGGACACTTTTCCGAGCCATCGGAGGCCTGTCCGATCCATCGGACAGGGTGTTCCGATCAATCGGACAGTATGTCCGATCAATCGTAAAATTTTCCAGCAAACAATGAAAATCTCTCTGGACACTTTTACGATCCCTCGGAGGTCTGTCCGATCCATCGGACAGGGGTGCTCCGATCCATCGGACACACATACGATCCATTGGAGGAATTTCCAGAAAAATTACATCAACTCTCTGGAAGAAATTTCGATCAATCGGACCATCTGTCCGATCAATCGGACAGGGTATTCCGATCAATCGGAACTAAGTCCGATCAATCGGAGAACCTGTTTTTAAGCAAAATTCAAATTTGGCTAAAACTTATGTTCGATCGATCGGAACCTATCGAGCTGACCGTTTTCGGACCGTTGAATGTCATATCTATTTATAGAACTCGGTTGGATCTTGCCCAAGACATCTTGAGCATCATCTAGGGTTTGTGTGAGCCTTCTTCTTGAGATCCCCTTCTTCCAAACCCTTAGATTTGTTGAGTTCATACTTCAATCCATGTTGATCTGACCAACATTGATTAAGCATTCAAAGCTTGGATTGAATCATGAACTCAACCCCTCTTTAATGGCATCTTGACCTACCTCTCATAGACATTCTCTTGTCATCAATGCCATTAATGGTGGTTTAGGTAGAAGCTTTCCTCATATAAAAGCCATATCTCAAAATAGCCTCAACCTAACCTCAATCCCTCACCTTGGAATCTACAATGGGTCATCCGGAGCAAGGTTGCTGATCGAGGGAGCTGAAGAAGACGTCTTCCGTACAAGCCGAAGCTTCTTTAACAAAGGCATCATCAAGGGACTCAATCAGCTAAGTATATTTAGTCTTTCGAGTCCAAGAAACCTCCTCAAGTTGAGATTTGGGTTTCAGAGTTTGAAGACCCAAACTCGGTAGAGTCCTTGCGTAGGACAAGTCCTTGAGTAGGACAAGCCCTTGTGTAGGACTAAGTGGTCATGGATTAGTCCTATGGAAGGATGAATCCATGTGTTGAGTCGTAAGTCCTTTTGTAGGCTGTTAAGGTTGGTTAACCTCATTTAAAACCATAGTGATAGTGAAATCCGGCCACTCAAGGAGTGAGTGGATCGGCCGGGAGTGGAGTAGGTACATAACCGAACCACTATAAAAATCTCTTGTTGTGTGGTGAATGGATGAACTGATTTACTTCTTTCACATGTGCTTTTATTGATTTCTATTCTGCATATCTTGTGTTTGATGAAAGTGCTCTAAGAATACTTTGTATTGAGAAATTTAAAAAGTGTCCTATTCACCCCCCTCTAGGACAAGGTAACTTGTTTCTTGCTTCTACAACAGCGGTAATCAAACTTATACCGCATTTTCAATTGGTATCAGAGAGGGTTCCTCCTCAAAGGCGTAACCGCCAGGAGTGTGATCCGTCTCTAGAAGCTTGAAATCATGTCAAAAGGGGATTCTAGTATGGTTTCCAAACCTCCATATTTTGATGGATCAAACTACGCATATTGGAAAGCAAGAATGAGAGTTTTCTTGCAATCATTGGATCATGCAACATGGAGGTCTGTGGAAATCAAATATGAAATACCCCTCTTGAGCACTACCACAGAGGGTGTCACCACCACCACAGTCAAACCTGATGACTTATGGACTGATCTTGAAAAACTGAGATACATTAGCAATGCAAAGGCACTCAATGCTATCTTTTGTGCCGTTTCAGCGGATGAGTTCAAAAGAATTTGTAATTGCACAACATCCAAGGAAGCTTGGGACATCCTTGAAACTACTCATGAAGGAACTAGTACAGTCAAGAGGTCAAAACTTCAGCTCTTGACAACTCAGTTTGAGAATATGAAAATGGAAGAACATGAGAACTTCATGGACTTTTACACCCGGCTGAGTGATGTCACCAATGCTATGTGGGGATTGGGGGAGAGAATTTCGGATCCACGCATTTGTAGAAAAATTCTAAGATCCTTACCCGAACGATTCTCCTCCAAGGTCATAACTATTGAGGAATGTAGAGATATTGATACTATGAAAATAGAAGATTTACTAGGATCTCTACAGACCCATGAACTTCATTTCAAGAAATCCCCAAAAGGTAGAAACACAGTGTTGAAAACCTCACACACTACACAAGAATCTGTAGTTGATAGTGATGAAGAAACGGATATGAATGAAATGGCTCTTATGGCCAAAAAGTTTAGAAAATTCTTCAAAAACAAAGGAAAGAGGGTTGACAAAAATAGCAAATCTTTTGACAAAAAGTGCTATACAGGAAAATCTTAGAACAAGCCAAAAGATCCTAAGTGCTACAACTGTGGACGCTATGGTCATATTGCCTCTGACTGCCAAGCTCCTGCCAAAGAAAAATTCAAAAAGAAAGCAATGGCAGCCACATGGGACAACCTCGAGATTATAGATTCAGAAACAGAAGAATATCAAAGTGATGAGAGAGGATCAGTTAGAATTCTGATGGCCTCTATCTCGGAGATTGTCCCAGACTTACAAGGCGAAAGAGACAATGATGATCATGAGCAATCAGAACACAATGTGATATCCTCCGATGATGACGAGGATGATAATGAAGGTTTGCAAGTTGCCTATGATGAGCTATTTCGTCAAAGCATCCTTCTTACCAAGAAGTTGAGCCAAGCTAATATTGACAATAATAAATTGGCTGATGAAATGCAAGAAGTGAAGAGAGAAAACCACGGATTTTACCATCAGATCTGTGAATTGGAAAAGAAAAACAAAGCAGCTCAAGACAAAATTGATACCCTAGAAGATGAGCTGAAAAAGGCAAAATCTACAAATCAGTGTTTAGTCTTGCAGCTTAATCAAGAAAGTCAACTCAATGAAAGATTTGCCCAAAGTAGAGAAAAACTTGATGATATCCTTAAGTCAGGTAAGCCTTGTAGGAATACAAGAGGGCTAGGCTATGATGAGGCAACTAAGGTTAGTAACCCAGAACCTAAAAAGACCAGGAATGCATCAGGAAGCACTAAGAGAAATTCACCTATATGTCATGCATGCGGAGATGTTGGACATTTGAAGTTTGAATGCTTGGTCTTTAAGAATCCGGTTCGGAACTTGAAAGGTAAATTTGTACCTACCGAAAAAGGATGAATCAGATGTGGAGTCCTCCTAAACAAACTCCAAACATGAGGAAAAATTATCCCACTCCACCGAAGAAAGACAAAAGAATGGAAGAGCTCCTTAAAATGGTAAAACAATTGAACAAAAGAACCATGGAGCTGATGAAAGAGAAAGCCTCAACAGCTTATGCCCAAACAATGACATCCCTAGAATCAACCAAGAAACCTAGTTCTCCAAAACGGGTAGTCTCTAAATGGGTAGTAAAAAACAAATGCTTAGTTATCCATACAGCCCTTAGAGCCGGAAGAAACACTAGGTGGTACCTTGATAGTGGATGCTCCCGACACATGACAGGTGACAAGACTCAGTTTTGTGATTATGCTGAATTTGATGGTGGGTCTGTTACCTTTGGAGATGGGAGTGTTGCCAAGATTGTTGGAAAGGGAACCATCACCGGGCCATGATTGCCCAAAATTGAGGATGTACTATGTGTTGACGGTTTAAAACATAATCTATTAAGCACCTCTCAAATATGTGATGAACAACATTCGGTGAAATTCTCCAAAGAAATGTGCGAAATTATGGATCAATCTGGAAAATTATTATTAAAAGGGTTTCGCACGGGTGATAACTGCTATGTGATTGAAAACAAAGGGGATGAGGGACCATCTGCCATATGCCACATGGCTATTAATGATGAAACTGAGTTATGGCATCAACGGCTTGGTCATGTCCATTACAGGAACCTTGCTAGGTTGAGTAGAAAGAAATTGGTAAGAGGCTTACCAAAGATTGGGAAGAAGCCAAAAGAAGTATGTGCTGAATGCTTGAAAGGTAAACAAATTAAAGTTGCACATAAGAAGACATCCATCATCGCTACATCAAAACCCCTTGATCTACTCCACATGGACCTTGTAGGCCCCACAAGAGTAATGAGTCAAGGTGGTAAGAGGTATTTCTTCGTTATTGTTTACGACTATTCCCGATATACATGGGTTGTATTTTTGAAAGAAAAGTCGGATACATTTGAGGAGTTTGAGAAACTCATGAAACGACTCCACAATGAAAAAGAATGCACAGTAAAACGTATTAGGAGTGATCATGGGGGGGGAATTTGAGGACGGGCGCTTTGAACTATTCTGTGAAAATTTAGGCATCAAACATGAATTCTCAGCCCCAAAAACTCCACAACAAAATGGAGTAGCAGAAAGGAAAAATAGAGTACTACTCGACATGGCCACAGTCATGATGAACAGCAAAAATATAGCTCAAAATCTGTGGGCCGAAGCAGTGAATACAGCTTGTCACATCATTAATCGAGTTTATTTGAGAGCCGGCCTAGATAAGACCCCATATGAGCTGTGGAATGGAAAAGTCCCAAACATCAAGTACTTTAGGGTCTTTGGTAGCAAATGTCACATCCTTCGAGATAGAGAAAATCTAGGAAAATTTGACTCTAAGAGCGATGAGGGAATATTTCTAGGATATGCTTCTGATAGTCGGGCCTATAGAGTGTACAACACAAGGACTAAAACAACTCAAGAATCCATAAATGTTGTCATTGATGACCAATCCAAAGAAGACACAAGACTGGATGATGGTGAAGTGGGAGAACCGTACCACATAGGTAAACCTGTTGAAAAATCTCCCACTCCCAATGCCTCAATAGCTTCGGGAAATGCTCCATATATCAAGGATCATCCTCTCAATCAAATCATTGGAGATCCGGATGTTGGAGTCAAGACTAGAAGACAACTTGAAGCCATCAATAGTCATGTGTGCTTCACTTCAAAAATTGAACCAAAAAATATAAATGAGGCTCTCAATGATGAGTTTTGGATACTTGCAATGCAAGAGGAACTTCAACAGTTTACCCGAAATGATGTTTGGTTTCTAGTTGAAAGACCATATGAGAAAAATGTCATTGGAACCAAATGGATCTTCAAAAACAAAACAGATGAATCTGGCAATGTGATTCGAAACAAAGCACGTCTTGTAGTTCAAGGGTACTCTCAAATTGAGGGAATTGATTTTGATGAAACTTTTGCCCCGGTAGCTAAACTCGAATCCATTCGAATTCTCATGTCCATAGCATGTGCTCTCAAATTCAAATTATTTCAAATGGACGTGAAGAGTGCCTTTCTAAATGGTATACTTGATGAGGAGGTTTATGTTGAACAACCAAAAGGGTTTGTGGACCCTAGTTATCCTCAAAGAGTCTACCGATTGAAAAAGGCTCTCTATGGGTTAAAACAAGCCCCCCGAGCATGGTATGAACGCCTTACTCAATTTCTAATTGCTCACCAATTTGTTAGGGGGAGTGTTGATAAAACACTATTTGTTAAGAGAACGGCTGATTCCTTTCTCATTGCTCAGATTTATGTGGATGATATTGTATTTGGGTCTAACTGTGAAGAATTTTCTGGCTTATTTGCTGAACTAATGAATCTGAATTTGAGATGAGTTTGGTTGGCGAACTGAATTTTTTTCTAGGATTACAAGTTAAACAGCTGAAAAATGGAATCTTTATCAACCAAACTAAGTATGCAAAAGATTTAGTCAAGAGATTTGGGCTAGACTCGGGTCGATCACACACCACGCCTATGGCCACCACCATTAAACTTTCTAAAGACTTATCTGGCAATAGTGTTGATCAACATTTATATAGAAGTATGATGGGAGTCTTCTCTACCTCACAGCAAGTAGACCCGATATCGCCTTTAGTGTAGGGGCATGTGCTAGATTTCAAGCCGATCCTAAGGAATCACACCTCATTGCTGTAAAACGAGTGATTAGATATGTGGCCTGCACAACTGAATATGGCTTGTGGTACCCCTTTGACACCTCAACCATCATTGCGGGGTACTCCGATGCCGATTGGGCCGAAAATATGGATGATAGAAAATCCACAAGCGGTGGCTGCTTTTACGTCGGAAACTGCTTAGTTGGTTGGCATAGCAAAAAGCAAAACTCCATCTCTTTGTCCACCGCTGAAGCTGAATATATTGCTGCCGGTAGTTGCTGTGCTCAACTACTTTGAATGAAACAGATGTTGAAGGATTATGGTCTTAATCAGGACGAAATGACGCTTTTTGTGACAACACAAGCGCCATTAATATCTCAAAAAATCCGGTTCAACATTCACGAACCAAGCATATCGACATCCGGCACCATTTTATAAGAGAACTAGTTGAGGAAAAACTGATCAATCTTGAATACATCCAAACCGAGCGGCAATTGGCCGACATTCTTACTAAGCCATTAGACTCCACAAGGTTTGAACACCTTCGGAAGTCTATCGGTGTATGCTCACTCTAGCAAATTGGAAAATCATGTGCATATAGGTATATCTGAGGAATTAGCCTCATTTTATTGAGTGATCATTGATATCCCAAAGCTTACATTCTCATAAACTAAGCTGGGGAATCATTTGCTAAAGGGAGGAAGGGTTTTATTGCTTAAATACAACTGGGGGCATTTCCGATTGATCGGACAACTCTCCGATCAATCGGAAATATCGTGAGTCCGATACTTATATGGGCGAGCCCTGTTCATTTCTGCCCTATTCCTGTTTTCTCTCAGCCTCTTCTGGTAGGGCATCCCTGTGCGATCGATCTATAGCTCAGTTGGCTTTCCTTCGGACCGCATTTGCAGCAACAATAGGTCTTCGTGTCTCCTAGGTAAGATCTCACACGCCGTCAGTTCGGTGTCTTGCTGTCCGATCGGTTCCTTCTGTCCCTTTTCTCTATCAGATTATCATTTGTAGGGATTTGAGGTTTTTCCTGTCCATCTTGGTGTCTGCATTGTTCAAATCCATTCTCCAATCTTGCTACACCATGCCTAAAGATCCAAAAGGCAAGTCCAAGATGGCTGCAGGGCTATCCACCACTGCCAGGCCCAAGAAGCTGCAAACTTCTCGACCCTCTCAGGGCTCTCCTCCTCCTGCTGCTTCTCCTGCCCAGCCTGAGAGTCCAGCCTCTCTCTCTCGGTTTCAATCTCGCACCATTATATATGAGAGAGAGGTCGCTGTGTTATGTGTGGAGCCCTTTGGCATTCCCGCTCTTCTTGCACAGATTGGGTGGGATGGTTTGCTACGATTTGGCGGCGTAGCCCATCCTGAGGTTGTGTATACATTTCTATCTAAAATCATCAACCCCGTTGGAAACCCTCCCTCATGTGAGGTTATTGTCAAAGGCCGGGTAGTCAAGGTCACAGCCCAAACCATCGCCGACCTGATTGGTGTTCCCGTGTCCACAGCCCCACAACCAAATGACAATCTTCTTGAAACTACTCTTAGGGCTGATTGGACTCGATACTTATGTCGAGGTCCCAATCCGGAGTGGATAGACGGTAGTGCGCTTCGGGCATCTGAAATGTCCAATAGGTTTCGAGTGCTCCACCAGATCTTCAGCACAAATGTCTACCCCCGCAGTACCAACAAATCCGACCTTACTGCAAATATGGTCAATCTGCTCTATCACGTTGGTCATGGGACGCGCCTGTGTCTCCCATCCATCATTTTGCATCATATTCTGGACGCTCTGCCACACAACCGCAACACCATTCCGTTCGGCTGGATCATTACCAGATTGGGGCACGATTGCGGGTTCACAGATATTGTGGTCCACCCTATTCCTCGCCGCACCTTCCGGGACCTCAATATCAAGAAAATGTCCCTCCCAAAAGAGGATAACGTCGAAGATCGTGATTTCTCTCACACTCCAACACAGGTGTCGGCTGACACCCACAGCAGGTCTTCAGCTCCATCACCTTCGCCTGCCCCAGCTCGTCGCTCAGTCAAGCGGCGACTTCAGTCCGACGCTTCTTCGGCACCTCCTCTTCCCAGCACGGAGCAGATTACTGCTCAACTAGATCGAGTGGAGGGTGCCCTTGCACAGCATGGTGAGCGGCTGTCGCGACTCGAGAGCTTGATGCAGACCATTCATGATGCTGTCTAGAGCCTCACATCAGCTTTCTCATGCCGTCGAGATGACGTCGCTGGACCTGCTCCATAGCTGCCTATCTTTTCAGTTAGGGTCCCTAGTGTCTAGTCGTCGCAGATATCTTTTTGAGCGACGTTGTTAGTTGTATTAATTGATGCATCTTTCCTTTGACACCTTTTGGATAGTCTGATGGTCATCCTTTTTTTTGGATATTTTGGGATCTTTTTGGATCTTTTTGGATATTTTGCTATGCTTTATGTTGGCTCTGGATATTCTGATGATCATTATGTTGTTCTTGTTATGATATTTTGCTATGATCTTATGTTGATTTGTCTGATGATCATTCTTTTTGGCTATCTTGTGCATATATACATATAATTGTGCGATATTGCTTATCCTTCTTGGGCTTCTTGCCCTCTTTTGGATTTTGTATATATGGTATGTTGGTCATGATATACATTTCAAGAGGGGAGGTTGGTTGCTTGGGCTATAAGCCCACTGTGCTTACTGTCATATACTTGTATATCCTTGCATGACCATGTGTGTGTTGGCTTCCTCTCTCGACACGATAATGTTTATTTCCTCCTTTAGTCTATGACATATGCGCTGCATTCTCATTTCACTAACCTTTGTTAATCACTGACAAAAAGGGGGAGAATTTATCCCACCAAAAGATCCAGGTTATCTTTTTTTGTTGATCTTTTGTGTGCAGGGACCAAGGGGGAGTTCAAGTGAAGCCTAGTCTGTACATTGAGTCTGTACATTTTGTATGTAATAAGTCATGTCTATGAATAAAGTTTTTATTTTTCTCGACATGATGTATTTTGGTTTTGGTGTCTAGGATAAGTCTGTGGGATGGACCAAGACTTGTATAGGTTTGGTTTTGTCTAGTAATTGACAAAGGGGGAGATTGTCAATGCAAAGATTTATCAATTACCATGGTTAGTGTGTCGTCGAGTCCCCTTGCGGCTGAAGACAGTTTTCCTTGCGGCTGAAGACAGTTTTTCCTTGCGGCTGAAGACAGAAGCTTTTCAAAGATCAAGTCAGCTTCAAGCCTCTCCACCCAAACCTTTGATCCCAAAACCTTCTATAGATGGCCCAAATTCTTCCTAGGCACACCCTTAGCACCATCTATAGCCCACCTTCCATTAAGATTAGCAATGGAAGGGTTCTTGGTAGCAGAAGTTGCTTTAAAATTGAAAAACTATAAGTCCGCTCTCTCCGATACATACCCGATCCATCGGAGAATAGTCCGATAGATGTCCGATCAATCGGACAATGTGTCTGATCCATCGAAGAATAGTCCAGTTACATTGTAAACTCTCTGGACACTTTTCCGAGCCATCGGAGGCTTGTCCGATCCATCGGACAGGGTGTTCCGATCAATCGGACAGTATGTCCGATCAATCGTAAAATTTTCCAGCAAACAATGAAAATCTCTCTGGACACTTTTACGATCCCTCGGAGGTCTGTCCGATCCATCGGACAGGGGTGCTCCGATCCATCGGACACACATACGATCCATCGGAGGAATTTCCAGAAAAATTACATCAACTCTCTGGAAGAAATTCCGATCAATCGGACCATCTGTCCGATCAATCGGACAGGGTATTCCGATCAATCGGAACTAAGTCCGATCAATCGGAGAACCTGTTTTTAAGCAAAATTCAAATTTGGCTAAAACTTATGTCCGATCGATCGGAACCTATCGAGCTGACCGTTTTCTGACCGTTGAATGTCATATCTATTTATAGAACTCGGTTGGATCTTGCCCAAGACATCTTGAGCATCATCTAGGGTTTGTGTGAGCCTTCTTCTTGAGATCCCCTTCTTCCAAACCCTTAGATTTGTTGAGTTCATACTTCAATCCATGTTGATCTGACCAACATTGATTAAGCATTCAAAGCTTGGATTGAATCATGAACTCAACCCCTCTTTAATGGCATCTTGACCTACCTCTCATAGACATTCTCTTGTCATCAATGCCATTAATGGTGGTTTAGGTAGAAGCTTTCCTCATATAAAAGCCATATCCCAAAATAGCCTCAACCTAACCTCAATCCCTCACCTTGGAATCTACAATGGGTCATCCGGAGCAAGGTTGCTGATCGAGGGAGCTGAAGAAGACGTCTTCCGTACAAGCCGAAGCTTCTTTAACAAAGGCATCATCAAGGGACTCAATCAGCTAAGTATATTTAGTCTTTCGAGTCCAAGAAACCTCCTCAAGTTGAGATTTGGGTTTCAGAGTTTGAAGACCCAAACTCGATAGAGTCCTTGCGTAGGACAAGTCCTTGAGTAGGACAAGCCCTTGTGTAGGACTAAGTGGTCATGGATTAGTCCTATGGAAGGATGAATCCATGTGTTGAGTCGTAAGTCCTTTTGTAGGCTATTAAGGTTTATGGTTAACCTCATTTAAAACCATAGTGATAGTGAAATCCGGCCACTCAAGGAGTGAGTGGATCAGCCGGGAGTGGAGTAGGTACATAACCGAACCACTATAAAAATCTCTTGTTATGTGGTGAATGGATGAACTGATTTACTTCTTTCACATGTGCTTTTATTGATTTATATTTTGCATATCTTGTGTTTGATGAAAGTGCTCTAAGAATACTTTGTATTGAGAAATTTAAAAAGTGTCCTATTCACCCCCCTCTAGGACAAGGTAACTTGTTTCTTGCTTCTACAATAGCGGTAATCAAACTTATATCGCATTTTCAATCTGACCAATCTCAATAAGTCACGACCATCTTCTCAAGTATCCTGACGATTGTCTTGTTTACGGCTTCTACCCCTCCATTCATCTGAGGATGGTAGGGGCTTGATCGATGACGTTGAATTTTGAACTTGTTGAGGAAGTCATCCATCTTCTTATTGACAAACGGGGTCCCATTATCTGTGATGATAGCATTGGGGATTCTATACCGGCATATGATGTTGTTCTTCATGAATTTGATCACCTGCGATGCTGCAATCGTGGTGTAGGAGGCTGCTTCTACCCACTTGGTGAAGTAGTCGACTGCCACAAGTATATACTCATGACCATTTGATGCTTTGGGACTAATCTTCCCAATGATGTCGAGTCCCCACATAGAGAAGGGCCAAGGAGTTGTCAGGTTGTACAGTTCTGATGAGGGGGCATAAATTTGATTCGCATGCTCCTGACACTTGAAGTATTTTCTGACGTGCTGGGAGCAGTTTATTTCCATGGTGAGCCAATAGTAGCCGAGTCGTAGAATCTTCTTTGCCATCATGTGCCCGTTCATGTGTGGGTCACAGATTCCTACGTGTATTTCTTTCATGATCTTTGCTGCTTCTGTCTCATCGACGCATCAAAGAAGGACGTGATTATAGGATCGCTTGTAAAGAACTTCGCCACTAATGGTGAACTAGTCGGCCAAATGCTGGATGGTTCAACGATCTGTTGTTGTTGCTGACTCTGGATACTCTTGGGTTTTGAGATATTGCTTGATGTCGGCATACCAAGGTTTGTCAGGGACAGCTTCGGCTTCTTCTATTTGCAGGCAGAAAGCAGGTTCATCTTGAGTTTCGACTGTGAGCTCCCATTCTGAAGCTCCTTTCGGGATCTCGAGCATGGATGCGAGTGTGGCGAGAGCATTTGCAAACTGATTCTTAGCCCTGGGCACGTATGAGAAGGTGATTTCTTTGAATTCATCAATCAGATTTTCAAGGTACACATGATATGGTATCAACTTCTCGTCATTGGTTTTCCATTCGTCATTGGTTTGATTGATGATAAGCTGTGAGTCTCCAAATACTCGTAGCTTCTTGACGCCCAAGATTATGGCTTCCCTTAAGCCAGCGATGCATGCTTCGTATTCTGCCATGTTGTTGGTGTACTCGAATACTATGCGCTTTCAGATGGGAATAGGGACATTGTCTGGAGAGTAGAGGATTGCTCCGATACCACTCCCTTTAGAATTTGCTGCGCCGTCGAAGAATAACATCCACTCATCTTTTTTCTTCTTTTCTTCATCTTCGATAAGCAAGAGATCTTCATCAGGGAAGAATGTCTTGAGCGGTTGATAATCTAGGAGAGATTGAGCGGCAAGATGATCGGCGAGGGCCTGCCCCTTGATTGCCTTCTGAGTGACATAGGTGATGTCGAATTCAGATAGGAGTAGCTGTCATTTAGTTATCCTTCCAGTGAGTGCTAGTTTCTTGAACAGGTATTTGAGCGGATCCATGTGAGCGAGTAGGAGAATAGGGAACGCAATTATGTATTGACGGAGTCACTGAGTTGCCCAGACTAGGGCGAGGCAAGTCTTCTCGATCGGGGAATACCTGGTCTCGTAGTTCGTGAACTTTCGGCTCAAATAGTATATTGCTTGTTCCTTCTTCCCAGTCTCGTCGTGCTGGCCAAGAACATAGCCGATGGCTTCTGCTGCTACCGAGATGTATAATAATAGTGGTCATCTGGGAGTGAGCGGCACTAGAACTGGAGGATTCATGAGATACTTCTTGATGCGGTCGAAGGTAACTTGGCAATCGTCATTCCATTCTTTTGGAACGTTCTTCCAAAGGAGCTTGAATATGGGTTCACAGATAGGTGTGAGTTGTGCGATGAAGCAACTGATGTATTGAATTCTACCGAGGAAGTCATGAATCTCTTTCTCTGTTCTAAGAGGGGGCATCTCGATGATTGCTCTGGTTTTGGTTTCGTTGACCCTGATGCCATCCTCGCTCACCATAAAGCCAAGGAGTCTGCCTCCCATTGCACCGAAGACACATTTTTTAGGGTTGAGACGGAGCTTGTACTTTTCTAATCTGTTGAATAACTTCTTCAGATCTTCAAAGTGTCATTCACTTGTGCGAGATTTGACAATCATATCATCCACATATACTTCAAGCTCTTTGTTCATCATGTCGTGGAATAATGCTGTCATTGCTCGCTGATATGTTGCTCCTGCATTCTTCAGACCGAACGGCATTACCCTATAACAGAAGGTTCCCAAGGGAGTGATTAACGATGTCTTCTCGCGATTTTTGATAGTCATCTTGATCTGATTGTAACTTGAGAACCCGTCCATGAATGAGAAGACCTTATACCTAGCAGTATTGTCGACCAGATTGTCGATATGTGGCAAAGGGAAGTCATCTTTAGGACTGGCTTTATTGAGATCTCGGAAGTCGATGCAATTCAAACCTTGCCATCCTTCTTCGATACTGGTACGATGTTGGCGAGCCATTTCGGATAGTTGGAGACTACCAAGAATCCTTCATTGTACTGCTTGATAACTTCATCTCGAACTTTCAGGGCCCATTCTGGTGTCATTCTTTGAAGTTTCTACTTTACTGGCTTCATATCTGGTTTGGTTGGCAGATGGTGTACAACGAGCTCTTAATCGAGCCCCGACATGTCTTCATATGAGAATGCAAAGTTGGACAATCTTGGAGCTAGAAACTCTATCATTCTCTGCTTCATCTCTGGTGGCAACGATTTTCCAATGCGTACTTCCCTAGGGATCTCAGGTGTCCCCAAGTTTACTATCTCGAAATCATCGGCTACAACATTGGCTTTAGATTCGAACTTTTTGAGGAGATCCTCTAGTTCAGGAGCCGAGTCATCATCTTCCTCATCCCGAGCTTGGTCCAAACCCATGAGCTCGAAGTCTAGTTCGATGTCAAAATCATATGATTCGACTTCAAACTCATGCGACTCTTTAGACGAACTTGGCACATTATTGAATGCAGGAAAAGAAATGTTTTTTGGTTTTTGTGAATTTTATGGAATTTAAATGCTAGATATTTTTTATTTTTGAAAGTTTTTTATTTTTTTGGATTTTTAAAATTCACGGGACCCTGAACAAGCAGGCATTGCAGACCATGATTGATCCCAGCTTGTCTCAAAGTTCCGCTTGCTGCTTAAACCGGCGTTTTTTTAAGCCAGAGCCCTCAGATGATTCTCTGGCTGATTCAGAAGTTAGGGGAACAAATAACCATTCAGGACTCCACACTCCTTCCCCTGGAGAGGTGAGGGTTGATGATTTGGGCGAAGAATCACAGTCTGGCCCAATGACCATGATTTCTCGCTGGTTGGGTTCAAGATCTGAGTCGTACTCAGTCCCTCCCGGATCACTTACCTCGCATTGCAGTTCGTCTGGTTCCACGGCGAGACATGAGTTTTGGATCTGGACATCGGACCAATCCAGGGCTGGCCATTTCCCTTTCTTGGCCAATGGATGGGTTGCTTCTGCCCCTGGCTGATGGTTGATGGTGCTGATTCTACAGAGATGAGCAGGCCGCGCCCCTTGTTGATTGATGCTGAGATGGGCAAGTTGTGCCCTTGGTAGGCTGGAATTGAAGTGGGCATGTATCAGAGTGCCCTGGTCCTGAAGCTGTTGTATTTTATTTCCTTCTTCGTCTTCATCCTCTTCTTCTTCTTTCGGAGGCTTAGATGGTTCGAGAATGGGGGGCCACATGGCCCAAGCTAGGCTCATCGAGAGGCCTTTGTGTAGTGCAGTTGGTTGATTCCCTCTTGGATCTTTGCAAAGCTCTCCTAGCTTAATGAATTGAATGGGTGAGCACCGAAATTTCTTCTTTCTTTTATCCATAAAGATTGCCCTGTACCCGAGTCCCCATTTGCATGGATTATATACCAGCGGCATCTTTCTGGACTTCAAATGATTCTTCATCCGATACTTGAGGCTCAGACATTCTGCTGGTGAAAAGGCATGATCCACCCTTATTGGTTCCGGATTGGCGATAGCGTTTACAGTCTCGAATTCGAAACTATGAAACGAGACATCTTCTTAAGAGTGTTGGATGTCGATGTATCTGGTTCAGTGGCAGCAGCATTGGAAGGAATGATGAGCTGCTTCTCTGCATGGATAAAGATCACTTAATTTCCACAGATGTATTTCACCCGTTGATGCAGGGTTGATGGCATAGCTCCAACCTTGTGCAGCCAAGGCCGTCTGAGCAACATGTTGAAAGAGGCTGATATATCCGGGATTTGGAATGTGATGGTGGAGATTTCTGGACCTATCTGTACCTCTATGTCGACCTCCCCTTCCACTGATCAGCGGGTGTTGTCGAATGCTCTGACGTACATGGTGTTGGGTCGGAATGAGGAGGGAGTCATTCCCAGGCGTTCTGCAGTCTTGAGCGGGTAGTCGTTTAAGCTTGAGCCGTTATCGATAAGGACCAGCGAGACACAAAGGTCTTTATATCGTAAGGCTATGTTGAGAGATCGCCCATGGTCGCGCCCTTGTGGTAGCAACTCATTATTAGTGAAGGTGATAGTGCACGGAGCCAGGAGCTGTCCGATCATCAATGCTATCATTTTAGGTGCTGTATTAGAGGAGACATGGGCATCACTCAGGGTTTTGGCAAACATTTCTCGGTGTATGCGAGACGTGCAGAGTAGCTCCCATACTGAGATTTGGGCAGGGATTGACTTGAGTTGAGTTGCCACATCATATGCAGCTTCGTTTTTGTTGCCAAGGCCCGAGAGAGCACTTTTGGGATCTCCTCTGTTCTGATTATCTCTTCGGATGCAACGCCCATTGGGATTCATGTTTCCTACCTCCGAACATTCTGGATAGTGCCACGGGACTTCTTTATAATTTTCCTCTCCCTTGCTTTCCAGGACCACTGGTTCTTGCAACGGTGTTGGTGTGGATACCAGATCTTCCTATGGAGCTTTTGCCTTGAGGACTACATTGTTGCTTGTGCTGAAGGGATAATATCGAGGCTTATCTTCATAGATCACATAAGGTCGCGGTCCTGGCTTGATCGTTCCTGGAGCAGGAGGTTCCCATGGAATGAATATTGGTTCTCTTGATATGGCAAGGGGTTTCTCTGTTTGTCCCAACTATCGTAGTGTAATTGATACGCCTCCGGGACTTGCCCCTTGCAATACGACGGGCTTGATCGGAGGAGCTCCTTCTAAGACAATGGGTTCTTGCTGCTAATGAGTATGATCCCTCCATTGCATATTGGATTGTTCCTGAATTGAAATTGCCCCTTGTAGAACGACAGGTTCATATGCAGGCTCGATGTATGACTGTACCCCTTCTAGGATAACCGGCTCCTAACATGAATGGTTGTAAGGTGCCCTTTGAATAACTAGTGCATCATATGGAGGTGCTCCTTCGAGTACTAACGGCTCAGAGACTGAAGGAGGAAAGGGATTTGCCCCTTGCAAGATCGGAGGAGAACTTCTTGGCCTATAAGTGTAAGCATGAATGGACTGGATAGGGGAGAAGAAGTGATCAAGACGCTCTCCTTCTTCTATGCTGTTGACGGCAGGACCACGAGATAAACTGGGGTCCGTCGGATGCTGAGGCAGAGGATTCTGAAGGATGTTGGTGGAAGCTGCTGGAGGAGTTCCAGGGATCGAGATGACGATCTTGCGGTCATCAATCAGATCTTGTATGACATTCTTCAGAGTAAGGCATCGATCAATGGTGTGGCCACGCCCTTGATGGTAGGCACAATACTCATTTTATCGATAGTTCAGAGGCAGAGGATGAGGAGGAGGTCTGGGTGCCATCAGAGTAACTGCTTTTGTACCAGCATAGCCATGACTTGATTGAGCGGCTGAGTGAGAGGAGTGAATTTCCTGAGCTCCCTATAATTCTGCCTATTTTGATATGAGTATTGGCCGTTCCCCCTGAACTGTTGCTGCTGTCGAGGTGGTTGTGGCTGTGGTTGAGGATTTGGTTGTGGTTGATACCGCTGAGGTTGATGTTGAACCTGATTCTGCTGATACTGTTAACGTCCCTGTGGGGGAGCATATTGGTTGCCCTGAGCAGTGGCGATGATGTTGTTTTCCTCTGTCGGGCGAGGAGGAGAACCGCTGCGGTTTCCATTCCCGTATCCAATAGGTCTTCCTTCCACTCTGTTCCGTTTGACTAGAGTGGCCTGATGAGGCCATGGGGAGATTGTCCCTGCGCAGACTTCAGCTTCAACTTGCTCTCCAGCATGGATCAATTGTGAGAAATTCGCATATGGATGCGAGATGAGATACCCAGATATGTCAGGATATGTTGAATGAACAATCATGGAGATTTGTTCTTGTCATCGATATATGTCCGCATTCTGGCTGCCATAGCTCGCCAACGTCCCACATAAGCTGATAGTGTTTCATCACTCCTTTGCCTGAGAGCCACGAGGTCGGCTCTTCTGGGTGCCATGTTGAGATTGTATGTGAATCTGTCGACGAAAGCCTGGGAAAGTTGTTCCAAAGTCCTGATGTAATGACAATCCAATGATGTGTACCAATCTAGGGCATTGCCTTTCAGAGATTTTTGGAACAAGCGATAAGGGCCCCTTCGTTTCCTGAGATTGCACTCAGCTCTCCACAGAAAGCCTTAAGATGTGCTGTGAGATAGCCACTGTCGTCGTATCTTTTGAATTTTGGTACCTCAAAGTTTTGAGGTATCTGAGCATCTAGGAAAGTACACAAGTCTCTGAACTTGGTCGAAGGTAGATTGATTCCTTGTTGTCGCTGAAGTTGATTTTGCAAGATCTGGAACTGCTCCCGCAACTCGTCCAGTCCTGTATGATCTATTCGAACGACTGGTGCCTCTCGGAGTAAGGCACGTTCTTCTTCGGCACAGTGGTTGATGTCTTCGACCCTATGGGCTTGCTGGAAAGCAACCGCGAGTTGCTGAAATTGATTTGATGATTGAACTGGATTCTGATGAACTTGTGCTTGAAATGACTATAATTGAACTGGAGACTGTACTGAAGGTTGAACCGGAACTTGTTAGAAATTAACTGGAGATTGCTGAATTGAAGATTGCTGGAAATTAACTAGAGTTTGCTGAATTGAAGATTGCTGAAAATTAACTGGAATCCCATCGGCGGGGATGTGCTGGAATTGAAAAGTGTTCCTGTTTGTAGGAGGCTGAGATGCTGGGAAGTGACCCCCTTGTTGGGTATTCGCCACTGTCCGTTGATTGATGTGGGCTTGACACTGACCCCCATTGTGGGCATTCGCCAGTACTGTCCCTGCTGCTGGAAATTGAATTGAAATCCCATCGGCGGGGATGTGCTGAAATTGAGCAAAGGTCCCATCGGCGGGGACATGCTGAGAAAGAAAAAGAGTCCCATTGGCAGGGACATGCTGAAATCTATTGAGATTGTTGCTTGCAAGATTGACTGGAAGCTGACTGGAAGTCCCTGCGACGAGAATGCTCTGAGACAGCCTTGCCTTCGCATGAAGGTACTGAGAAGGATGCCCCATAGCGAAGGGCTGAGATGGCTGTTGTCGATAGTCTTAGGCAAACTCCGATAGTTGTGCTTGATTTGAACTGGAGGCCACAGGGACCCAGCATGGCTGCTGAGATTGCTGAACTGGGCCAGCTTGATTGTTGACTGTTGCGGTAGCTTTTTCTTGCATGAATTGCAAGAGCATTTCTTGCATTGCTCTCATTCCTTGTGTCAATTCTTGCATGATTGGCGTATTCTCAATTGGTTGCTACGCTGGAGGTTGCGCTTCGGCCATATCGAGGGCGGGGAGGAGGTGAGTTTCCTCTTCGTGATCGGACATGACTTACTAAGCCAGAGTGCAGATTATGCTACGGAAGGGAAGTTGTTTCTGAAGACGTTGAGACCGAGGAGGCGCAATGGTGAGCAATATACTCTACTCTTTTCTTTTGGGTTTTAGGATTTTCTATTTTTTTTTTTTTGGTAGAATGCTATGTAGATGAGATTGTATGAGGACTAATGACTTTCAAGTACAGGAGGGATTCCATTTTTCAAGTTGGATCATGACTAGTGGGACTAGCTTTTCCCCAGTGGAGTCGCCATTCTGTGGATGCTCGCCGTTCCGCACTCCCGAACGTTCTCCCTTCCTTTCGGAAGAAGATGGTGCGTACGTGCGAATCGTCGTTTGTGCCACTGGCTTGCCTTATTCTCAAGGGCTTTTATCGGTTGTTGTGTTAAGCTGGATGTATTTGGATGAGTTCGTATAAGACCAAAGTCGCACTAGCCAGTTACTTCGAATCTACAGTCTGCTAGACCCCATAGAAACGTTAGAGAAGGGTATCCGAAGATTCCTTCCTCTAAAATGACTCCTTTTGATCTGCGGCCAGAGATTCGAGGTAAGGGATCACGATTACAGGGTGGGAAGAGGTTAAGCACCCCACACACTGCCCGTACCGAAGTACAGTCTCTATTTCACAGAATCGAACTAATACTTGAAAGTCTGATTTAATCCTCGTACATTCTCATGGATGACATGATGCATGAATGCAAGTCAAACGGTAAGAGTTTCTGATGGGCAGGTTTCCATTAACAGGCAAGCCCAGAGCATACGCTTGAACTGACAGGTGCTTTATGCGGGATGCATGTTATGTGTTTGAATAATCAAAGTGCTTTTAATGACATGATAAGCAGGGGGGTTGGAAGAAAAATGTTGCACTTGATGCTAGATGCGAATGAGATGATGCTGGTAAAAGGGTAGCTGGATGGACGGAGGTGTCGCAAGGGTTTGCTTCGAGTAGCTAGATCAAGACTTGGGTGGCTTGGGAGACTTAGACCAGGGTCAGGCTAGGCTGGACCAGGGCTAGACTCTTCTCACTCGGGCTCTCCTTGGTGGAGGAATGGGCTAAAGAGGGTGGAGATGGATTCGAACTCTCGGGCTGAAGAGAGGGGAGGTGGATGCTGAATGTGAAGAGGAGAAGGGGTATTTATAGTGGCGGAGAGTGGCAACTCTCGTAAATAAGTTTGGGCGGCACCCTGAGGTTAAGCACCCCACATCGGCTTCGAAGCGTACGGCCTCCGAACCTGAAGCAGAAAAGCCCCAGGTTCGGAGTCCAAACCTGCTCCGAGGCTGTGGTTCGAAACTCGGTGAGTTGACTGGGTTTGAAAATGGGTTGACACGGTGAGTTGACTCGGTGATTTGACTCAGCGGGTTGACTCGGTGTTTTGACTCAGCGGGTTGACTCACTAATTTTGACTTTTTTAGGATTTTTTGATTGGTTTTTCTTATGGGGGATTTTTTGGGTTGATGTTTAAGGGTGAGTTGACTGGGTTCAAGCTTGAGTTGGGCTATGGATTGGGGCTTACAAGGGTGAGTTTGGCTAGGTTTGGACATGGGATTTGGGGGTACGGTCCTCCATTCATTCAGCTATCTCTACCTACATTGTAGCCGAAGGTGGGGTGTCTACAATAGGCCAATCTAGTCCCAATATATTAAGATCACAACTATGATAATCATCAAACCCTGTCACTAAGCTTAACCAATATCATGGTTTGAACTTGATTCAAATCACACAAACAAACAACACATATTACAGAATTTTCATAAAAGATAGAACTTTGGTTTGAAGTTCCCACATGAAGATCCAAGTTCTAGAGCTTCTTGAATCCAATTCCTCGGAGCGTTTAGGTCTAGATCTTTGCAAAACAACTAAGAACAAAGACAATTCTTCCAAACATCCATGAGTCATCATAAGATTAAGAGAAACTACTTAGAACTTCATTCAAACTCAAAAAAACATTGTTCAATATTAAAAACAATCCATTAAACCATTAAAAATGAATTAAAACATCTTAGAACTACTACAAGCTTCACCTCTTAGCCCTAGCTAAGAGGATTAGCCGACCATGCTAAGAGAAAATAGGAAAACTACTTTAAACATGAAGAACTAGAAAGAAAACAAAGAAGTGGGAATTGTAGAACTCCAAATCTAACTTTCTTCACCTCCCAATGCAATAGATCTCTTCTAGGTTAGCTTAGGAGCGAAATAGAGGTGTCCTTTTATAGGCTTTGGGCCCCGGCAACGCAGAATCTTTGAGAAGGTGTGCAACTCTTGCATTTTGCACAGGAAAAATTGAATTCCAGAAACAGAAATTTCTGTTTCTGGACATTGGCCGGTCGGCCGGACCCCCTGTTCGGCAGGTCAGAGCTTGGGCAATAAATAACTGAAATCTCTGAAGGATTGAATGCACAGGCCGACCTGCCAGCCGGCCAGTCCATCTGGCTGATCGGTCAGTAGGTCGGACTTCATAAAACTAGTCCAGAGAAAAAGTGGTTTCTTGAGGGTTTGGCCGGCTGGCCGGATGGCATATAAAATGTGATTTTTTCAACTTTTCTTCCTCTATCTCCATTGTATCTTTCCTCCACTTCTTGTCCTTTATTCCTTTGATCTTCAGGGCATGTAAGAAGGGCCTCTAAGCACCCAAATGGCGAAGTCTCTTTCTCATTCCTACAATCACAAAACCATGCATTAAGTAGATATTTAAACGTGTAAATCATGCATAGTTAGTGATGAAATGGGATTAGAATATGCACATTTAAGAGCTCAACACTTTCACCCATCCACCGTCGAAAGTTGCTTCCTTCACAGGGCTCACATTGACGTTTATTTGTCATCTAACCGGTTTATATGGTCACATAGACATGGCTAGGAGAAAACACAAATATCAGTTTGATGCAAAACTTTTGGGGCCCCCGAGAAGTTCTTAATGGTAGGCACTTGATTTCCACAATTTCTTGTGGTGTGGTCCACTTGAGCTTTGGATCTGCCTCATTTTTACAGTCACACCTTAATTCAACTGGCATAACTGATGAACGGTGTGGATAAGCCACACACATCACGGTAGGCCCCACATTTAGTTCACATATTCCTTTTTTTGTGCTAAAAAAGTAACTTATCACTGTCTGCATCAAGAAAGACGCCATAATTACCTAGGTAAATAATTATTAATAATTCACAAGGTAATTACTGAAATTATGTCGGTATTTTAACACGAAACCTTCGTATGTGCGGAAGCTTAAAGAGCAACTAGAATTATGGCTAAGTCCTATAGGGGGGTGATTAGAACCTTTTGAAATTCTTTTCGCCTACTTACATAATTTAACAAATTAAACTAAGTAAGCAAGAACACTTTGGCATCCAAGCCTAAGTGGGTCCAATCACAAGACTAGCATATGGTTTAGGCAATAAATAAACTAGTCTAAGCATGCATAGATAATAAAATGATTTAAATAATCAAGCACCTGATTTATGCAACCTATGTAGACTTTTGAGAGTAGATTAATGAGCTCAAGTCTACAATACTTAGTGAAAGTACATCTTGTGTGTGGATGAGCCTATCTAGTGTCTAACATATATTCTTATCAAGCATATATAATTAACAATTAAACATTCAATGCTAAGATAATAATGTGCTCAATCAATCACAAACACAAGCATGTATAGTGGTTTGACTTTGGGTCTACTCCACTCCCGGTTCAAGTACTTAACTCCTTTGAGCACACTAGCACTCACTATCAGAGGTTTTAAATGAGGTTCACCTTTCAACCTTTACACGGAGGTTTTACTGGTTCACCTCTCAACCATAACCAGAGTTTTGGACAAAGGGCTAACTCTCAACCCAAACAAAGTTTTAGACATAGGCTAACTCTCAACCCGACGCACGTTCACTCCCATGTCGAAGGCTCCCCCTTGGAGACTTTGTTTAGGCCCGGCAAATGAGCCAAGGAGTGCCAAACAACCCCTAGTCTTTAGGCTGACAAACAGGTCAAGGAACGGCCAACGTCCACAGATTTTTAAGCTCAACAAACAAGCCAAGGATCGGCAAACGACCCTAGTTCGAATTTGACAAACAAACTCTACACTCAACTCCCACAAGGACTTGAGTGGATGGACTCTCAATAAAGACAACCTTACTTGTCGGATGATCCCCTTGTTCAGCGCCAGTTCGGGTTACTTGATCTCCGCTCTCTCGTACTTCAATCAGCTTCCCTTGCTCCATCGATCATTTTGCCATTGCGTTACCAATGCCTTAGCTACACTTGATCCATCACCTTGCTTGTGATGCTTTTGAGATGCCCAAGGTGATAGGAGGATAGGTTTGAGAACTTTACAATTAATAGGAATGGGTTGCCTAGAGTTGCTCACCTACAACGATCTCATCTTAGAGATTTGGATAAGGATATACCTATCGAGAAAGATCCAAACTCTAGAGATCAAGAGGGGATGAAGGTCATCTTCTTCATGAGCTTGGAATGCTCCAATCTTGTGTCAAAGCACAAGGAAGATGCCTTGCATAGGTTGGGAATGAGCCTCAAATGGTCTCTGTTATAGTCAAATTGTTATGGTCGAAGATAGCGAAGACTCGCGACGTGCGAGCACCTTTATGGCAGTATCCGACGTGCAAGCACCTTTATAATAGTATCCGATGTGCGAGCATCCTTATGAAGTGCGAGCACCCTTATGACAGTATTCGACTTGCTAGCCCACCTGGTCGAGGCTCACATATTGGATAAATACGACGCATAACCACCGAGTCACCGAGCCCTTATGGTCGGGGCTCGAATATTAGGAAAGTATGAAATATCCTTCTGAATATATGAGCCTCTCAATAGTGTTCGGCGAAAGAGTCTACATCTTAAATCAGCGAGGAGTCATTTTCGAGCCTGAGCGTCCTCTGCCTTTTCAGTACCAACAGCCCATATAGACCAATGTTGGGCTCATCTTGAGTCATGGTTCCGAACCTCAGGGGATCGTCATCAGGGAACGTAATTGACTAGAGGTCTAATTGGATTGGACCATTCCTTTATTTCGGGATCAATAGGATAAACATCTTATCCCTAAAAATCAGTGGTAATCTTAACGTCTTGCATAACATATTGGGTCATTTGGATCTATATAAATGGACGGCTTCATCGATAAGAAAGGTACACAAGCTCTGAGCTTCGAATCCCTTCATTTCCTTTACAACCACGTCCCGTCTAACTTAAGCTTCAGAGGGCCATCGGCTGGACGCCGGCGACCCATAGTTTTCCTTTGTACTTTTTCAGGTTCTGGAGGAAACTGCCTGGAAGGAAGGCAAACGTTTAGAGGACCCTGTTACAAAATCCGACGTAAAAAAATTGGCGCCGTCTGTGGGAACATTTGATCATCAAGGTTAGCCGCTCGCATCACTGATCGAAGTCCTCCCACCATGCCTCCCAAAAATACGGTTCATCCTTCCACTTCAAGGCAGACGTTACCCCCCGCCTGACATTACTGAACCAGCGCCTAGCCTCCCTCAGACTACTTCGACGGGCATCCCCCAGGGAGATCCTAATGCGCCATCGCAAAACCCATTATTCGATGCCTCCGGCAATCAGGAAGATGTCATGCACTTCCTCGGGAACACACTCCTAACTCTCAAAGTCGGATTTCAAGCCTTATCTAATCGGCTTGATCAGCATTTCCCGAAGCCCCAACGACAACCTTCTGAAGGGCTGCCGGCGCAACTTATACCGGTGGCTTCCAGACATTCCGCGGACGAGCCACAAGTCCAGCCAAATCATCCTCCGTCAAATCGAATGCCACTCAGCATGTATTACCCCCGCATTCCATACACTCTAGTACTTCCCGGCGACAGCAATCTCAGGGGTCCACCGTTAAAACGCCAGGTTATACCTTACCTTGGGAAGGAGACCTCAAGAGAATCCATGATCGTTTTGACGATATGGAACAATGATATCAGGCGAATCGTCCATCTGTTGTTGTCACGTCAATACATCGATCCAAGTCTCCTTTCACCCGCGAGGTCATGGAAGCACCTTTACCTAGGAAATACCCCACGCCCGTCATCACCCCGTATACAGATACCGGCGATCCTCTCGAACACCTGGAAACGTATAGGTCTCTTATGGAGCTAGAGGGACATGGGTCAGAAATCATGTGTAGGGCTTTTTCCCTAACCCTAAAGGAGGCAGCTCGTACATGGTTCCGGGGGCTAAAGCCCCGATCCATCGGGTCCTTCTCACAGCTATCGGAGCTATTCCTCTCTCAATTCATGGGAAGCATCCATACTAAAAAGTCGTCATCTCACCTAATGGATTTGAAACAGCAGCACGGGGAGACGATAAAGGAGTTTACTGTTCGATTCATTGCAGAAGCCATCCAAACCAAAGGTTATACCGAAGAAAAAAGCCTCACCGCCCTCATAGCCAGAATTACAGGTGAGAAATTTAGATTCGCACTAGATAAGAACCCTCCTAAAACCATGGCAGAATTCCAAGCAAAAGCTCAGAAATATATCAATGCAAAAGAAGTTGCTTTGGCACGTCATGGTATACAGGGCAAGAAACGCAAGCCGGAGGAAATCTCTCCCTCAGATAAGAAATATCGGCATGATCGGCGGAACCGCTCCCCCAAGAAGCCCTACTCTGGTAAATATCATAACTACACTCCTCTCAACCGATCTCCTGAAAAAGTGCTAATGGAGATCAAGCATAAACCATATGTGAAATGGCCTGCAAAGATCAAATCTGATCCTGAAAAGAGAGAGAAGAGCAAGTTTTGTTATTTCCACAAAGATCATGGGCACAGCACCCAAGATTGAATATCTCTACGAGATCACATGGAAGCCCTCATTCAAAAAGGTCATCTTCAAGATTATATTGTCCGACGAAGTCGATCACCTAAAAGGGCGGAAGCCCCACCACACCAGAAGAAATCACCTCACCGTCATAACTCACAAGAAGACGTTGAACCTACCGGGGAGATCCGGACCATCGCCAAAGGACCGGCTTGTGGGGGAAAATTCTCAAGCTTCAAGAAAAGCATACACTTGTAAGGCGTCTCAGAAACCCCAGCATATCTACTGGTTGGAACAGACACCCGACATGTCAGAACTCGGCCACCCTCCTATCTCCTTCTCCCTCAAGGATGCAAAGGGGATTCACTTCCCTCACGAAGACTCCATCGTGGTCACATTAAAGGTATCAAATTATTTGACTCATCTTATTATGGTGGATACAAGCAGTTCCGCCGATATTCTCTACCTAGAGGCTTTCAACAAAATGGCACTCGCTAGGGGTTTGCTCAAACCAGTCTTAACTCCTCTCGTCGGCTTCGGGGGCGAGGTGGTAACGCCGGAAGGAAGCATTGACCTCACAGTTACCTGTTGAGCTCTTAATTGTGCATATTCTAACCCCAATTCATCACTCATTGTGCAAGGTTTGTATGGTTTGTAGGCTAATCCGATGCATGTTTTGTGACTACAGGACTAAGAGGGAATTCCACTCAATTGAAGACAAAAAGGGTTCACTTGGGATCATTCTGATGAAGAACGTTTGAGGACCAAAGAAGAAAAGAAAGAAAGAAGTAAAGAAGAAAAGAAAGCAGAAGAAAGAAAGGATGAAAACAAGAAGAAAAGAGAGCTGACCGGTCGTGACCGGTCGGCCAAGGAAGCCAGACCGGTCAGTGACCGGTCAGCCATGCGTGTTTTGGAGGTACTGAGGACGTCCGACCGGTCATGACCGGTCGGATAGGATTGCTGGAACGTCAAGGAACAAGGCCGACCGGTCATGACCGGTCGGCCATGGCTGCTGTAACATAAGAAGAAACGTCCGACCGGTCTTGACCGGTCGGACATCATTGCTGGACTGAAGATAAATAGGCCCGACCGGTCTTGACCGGTCGGGCATGCTTGCTGGAGTGATTGTTTATTGAGGCCGACCGGTCATGACCGGTCGGCTGTGCGAAAGAAGTTAGAAATTTCTAATTTCATCCCGATTTTCTCTGCGCTGCTAAGTGTTACGCAAGTTCTCGATTCTTCCGAAGTTGTGGAGCTTCCAGACTATAAAAGGACAAGTAGGGATCGTTCCTAGGGCATCCTAGAAGGGTTCAAGCGAGGTTGGAGACTGTGGAAGTGGAGATTGGAGTTTCACAACTCCTTTTGGTTTGCTTTGCTATTTTCATGCTTTTTGTAGTTGTTTCATGTTTCCTTGGATCATGAGCAGCTAAACCTCTTAGCTAGGGCTAAGAGGTGAAGCTTGTAGTGAATCTAAGATGTTTTAATTCGTAGTTAAGTGGTTTAAGTATGGAATTCATGATTATGAACTATGGTTTGAAGTTTATACAAGTTTTTAAGTAATTTTTCTTAGTCTTGTGATGACTCATGGATGTTTGGATGAATTACTTAGCTTCTTAATTCGTTTGCAACGGTCTAGACCTGTATGATCTGAGGAATCGGAGTGCGCTCTAGTACTAAGCTCTTCATAAAGGGACTTCATGCCAAAGTTCTATTTTTGTTGATTTTCTGGAATATTTAATGACTGTGCATGTGATTTGAATCCAGTTCAAATCCTGATCTAGCCTTGTCTTGTGAGAGGACTTGAGAATGGTTATGATTGAGAACTGGACTTATAGGAAAGGGGAATGACCTATGCAATTGAGCATGCTCAGCTCGGCCTACATTGAGTGAATCTTATGCATAGAACTTACATATTACAGAATGTTTGGTTTAACAGCTCTATCATCCGACTAGATAGACAGGAATGTCGATTCTAGTTGAGAGAATAAGAAACCACAGCGGATTGAACATCAAGGATTGCTACAAGTGGATCCTCTGAACCCCTAGTGCCTTCTTATAATTAATTACTTTCGATTTAATTCAGCTTTTGTTACTCACATCAACTTCATACAACAATCTGATTAGTAGACTTAAATAGACACTTGTGGATGAATTTGTGAGATCCTACATCGTCCCTGTGGATCGACCTCGGTCTTACCGAGTTTATTACTACTTCGCAACCCTACACTTGGGGAAGCGAACATTACCTTTGGAGAAAGTCCAGCGAAAACGACTATCTTCGTTAATTTCCTCGTGGTAGATCGGAGGTCAGCGTACAACTCCATTTTGGGCCGACCATCGCTCAATGTTCGCTCGCCTCAAGTGTAAGGCTGCGATGTAGTAATAAAACTTGGTAAGACCGAGGTCGATCCACAGGGAATTAGAAACAACTTTCAAACTATTCCAGCAACTTAGTTTTTGCAAGAAATAGGATTCAATTGAGTAATTAAACTAAAACAGAAACTTAATGGAAAATCAGTAATTAAAGGTACTAAGGCATTCAAGGATCCACTTGTAGCAATCCCATGTCAATCCAATCAATCCAAGTATAAAGCACAACTAGATTTGAAGTCCTATCTCTCATCCAGTTGGAAAATAAAGCATTCAAACACATTCAATTCCATTCAAGCTGAACTTCCAAGTTCTAGTCCCATTCAATCAATGTAGAATTCAAAATCATAGCCTTCGGAGTAACAGCCATGCCTATGGACTATAGCCTGCTCAAGGATTACTATAATTTGAATCTAAACAAGCATCATATGATAATCTCAGAGAATTGCAAGGAATTCATGTCTGGAGCACATGAACTCTCATAAAACATCTCAAACTACCAACTCAAGGGACTAAAATAAATAAAAATCCAAACTTGAATTGAAATTACTTGAATTAAACTGAATCAAACATGAAATAAGCTACAAGCTTCACCTCTCAACCTTAGCTGAGAGATTCTAGCCGAGCATTGTCATACTACAACTAGAACTCATAATAGAAAGCATAAAAACTAGAAAAACTGGAAATTGGAGGGTTGCAGACGCTCCACGACAGCTTCCTCTCTCTAGAACCACATCCCTTAGCTTCTATGATGATCTAGGAAGAGCCCCTAGGTGTCCTTTTATAGTGTGGAAGCCCCTTGCGTCGGAAACATCCAGAAATTGCGCAAGGTTACGCACTGCGCAGAAAATCTCGGAGCTTCACGGAGAAGCTTTATTACGCAGACGACCGGTCGCACGACCGGTCTGATCTCCCTGACGACCGGTCGCACGACTGGTTGCAAAACGTTACTTTTTAGTCCAGAGAGTTTTGCCAAAATTTGGATTTAATTTGTTAATTCAAAGACCGGTCTCACGACCGGTCTGGGCATCGGACGACCGGTCGCACGACCGGTCGTGAATGGTCCAGTGACCTTCTCTGAAAGTTTTCCTTCTGTGCATAATCGGACCGGTCGGACGACCGGTCCTGGCGATGGACGACCGGTCGCATGACCGGTCTTGGCCTCTGTTTTTGCTTTCTCCTTTTGCTTCTTTCTTCCTTTCTTCTCCTCTCTTTCTACTTTCTTTGGTCCTTCTTTCTTCTTCATCCAATGGCTTCAAATGGCTCTTTTTAGTCTCCAATTGGGTGAATTCCGCTTTCATTCCTGAAGTCACAAAACCTGCATTAGACAGGCCTTTTAAGCATGAAAACTGTGCATATAATGTGATGTACTGGGCAATGCAATGTTTAAATTGGAGGTTCAACACACCCCCCAACCAGCTTTTTGCTAGTCCCGAGCAAAACATGCGTGAATATGTTCAAACCTCCAAACCTAACTCTCTTTCAGAAATCATGTTTCTATTCATTCCAAGACACACAAGTATAAAATTTGGAGAAACTAGGTGATAGAAATTGCAAACTTAACTCTCAAAGCATAAGAAGTGTCTACATGAAATTCCCGCTGATTGATTGATAAATAAAAGAACTCGAACAATTTCAACCCAACGTGCATAGTGAAAGTTCATCTCATGAGTCTCTGGGATTACCTTCTTCATAGATTAAGTAAACCAAAAATTTTAAGGTGCACAGAGCAACAACAAACCTATGACAGGAATTTGCCTTACCGTCCTTCCAACGGCTTTCACACTACGTCCCATTTCCGGCTTTGGTTACGGTTCGACCATCCCCCTGTTGGTAATAGGTAGCCCTTTTCAGAATTTTCCACCATTTTTCCTTCATTCCCGATTTCATCCTTTCTTTCCTTTTTCTTTTAAATTAGATAGGATTTTTAAAAATCCATATCTTTCGTTATTTTCCCATGGACAAGGATGGACAAAATATCCCGGCTTGGTTTCTCAACACCTTTAAATCAAAGTCTAGCTAATCCACAAATCACATAAACCGTTCAACTCAGGAAAATCGTGTAATGTGAACTAGGTGTAAAAAGTGTTCAAATTTTCTATCAATCACAACAATAGGGGAACTAACATATAAAACCATTATGTTGGGAGAAATTCAAGACTTACAACATCACACACTTCGTATCTCCTCTTCTTATACTCATATCATCTTGAATGCATGGAAATAAGGTTTTCTAAAAGAGTTTTGAAATTTTAGAAAATTCGAAAAAATTTGCGCATATGAAGCTTGAAATGTTGCAAACTGCTAGATGAGGAATCTCATCTCACCCCCCAACCAATTCTTGCATTGTCCTCAATGTAAAAAGATATGCAATGAGCATGAACATGAGAGCAATGGTAAAATATGAGAGAGTGAGAACAATAGTACCTGAGAGAGCGATCATGGAAGTCTACAACCCAACAATAAAACCTACTAAAACAGTAAAACTAAATAAAACTAAACCTACCTATGCTATACCTCCATCAGACTAAGAGATCAATCATCCTGATAGACAGGATCATTCAGAGTGATGGACATGTCCTCTGAATCAAATTTCTCAATAAATGGTTTAAGGCGTTGTCCATTAACTTTAAAACAGTTACCATTCACTGCATTCTCAATCTCAACAGCCCCATGAGGAAAAACTTCTTTGATAATATATGGGCCGGTCCATCGAGATCGTAATTTTCCCGGAAAAAAATGAAGTCGGGCGTTGTACAAGAGCACTTTTTGTCCTTCATGGAAAGATTTTCTTAAGATGTGCTTATCATGAAAGGCCTTCATCTTACTCTTGTAAATTCTTGAATTCTCATATGCATCGTTCCAGATCTCATCAAGCTCATTTAATTGAAGTTTGCGAAGCGAGCTATCCTTGTCAATGTCAAAATTTAAAGCCCAAATTGCCCAATAGGCTTTGTGTTCTATCTCCACAAGCAAGTGGCAAGCTTTCCCATAGACAAGTCTATAAGGGGACATTCCAATGGGTGTCTTGTAGGCGGTACGGTGAGCCCAAAGTGCATCATCTAATCTTAGGGACCAATCCTTGCGATCCGGTCTCACTGTCTTTTCCAAAATCTGTTTGATTTCCCTATTGGAGATTTCAGCTTGCCCACTTGTCTATGGGTGGTATGGGGTACTCACTTTATGCCTAATACCATATTTTTTCATTTAAGCTTCAAAAGGTCTATTGCAAAAGTGAGAACCACCATCACTAATGATGGCTTGAGGCGTCCCAAATCTAGAAAGTATATTTTCTTTGAGGAACTTGAGAACCGTACGATGATCGTTGGTTCTACATGGGATAGCCTCTATCCATTTAGACACATAGTCTACGGCAAGCAAAATATAGACATGTCCAAAAGATGAGGGGAATGGTCCCATGAAATCGATGCCCCAACAGTCAAAGACTTCAAGATATTGAATTGGGGTGATAGGCATCATATTTCGATGGGATAATCCTCCTAACTTTTGGCAACGCTCGCATGCTTTGCAAAACTCGTGAGTGTCCTTAAATAGCGTGGGCCAATAAAAACCGCACTGCAGAATTTTTGCAGTTATTTTCTTGGCTGAAAAATGACCCCCACATGCTTGATCATGACAAAAGGAGATGACGGAATTATGTTCATCATCAGGAACACATCTCCTTATAATTTGGTCTGGGCAATATTTAAACAATAAAGGTTCATTCCAGAAAAATCTGCGCACTTCCCTTAGAAATTTACATTTGTCCTGCGCAGTCCAATGAATTGGCATCGCACCTGTGGAAAGATAATTCGCTATATCAACGTACCATGGTGGACGCATAGCAACAAAGAGTTGCTCATCAGGGAATGAGTCCTCAATAGGTGACTCGTCAATGGAATTAGGTAGGACTAGGCGGGATAGATAATCCGCCACCATATTTTCTACCCCCTTCTTGTCTTTGATCTCCAAATCGAATACTTGAAGGTGTAGGATCCATCTAAGCAAGCGAGGCTTGGCATCCTTCTTAGAAAGAAGGTGTTTCAGCGCTGCATGATCTGTGTAAACGATTACTTTAGATACTATTAAGTAAGGCCTGAATTTGTCCAAGGCAAAGATGACGGCTAGGAGCTCTTTCTCCGTAGTCGAGTAATTAACTTGGGCGGGATTCAAGGTGTTAGTGCACTTTTCTGTGGCATACTAGTGCACCTTGTTTGTCAATCACTTACGTCAGTGAGTCTAGTGTCGGTTGAGCCCAATGAAGACGAAGACCGAAGACTCAGATGGCCCCACTGCATCAAGGAAGAAGAATCAGGTAAAAGTGATGCCTTGGTGCCTTAACCTCGACCTAAACCCAACCCCTTATACTCTTTGATGACCTTGACCATATTAGGGAACCTTTAGTCATCATAGATTGGCCCTAGGTGTCCCAAAACATCACCTTAAACTTGGCCTAAGAGAGTGGGTTGAAGAAGAGTTGGGTCAGCAAACTGCCAGGCTGAACCCAGGCCTGACCGACCGGTCACAACCGGTCGGATGGACTGGACCGACCGGTCAAGACCGGTCGGACTGGGTCCCAGATTGCACAGCAAGCTTGCTGTCTTCGTAGGCCAATGGGCCGACCGGTCGTGACCGGTCGTGACCGGTCGGCTGGGCTGGTCCGACCGGTCGCGACCGGTCGGACAGTCCTCCTTATGTACACAGCAGCCCCTGTCCACCAGTTTTGCTGTGACCGACCGGTCCTGACCGGTCGTGGACCCCCGACTGACCGGTCGGGCGACCGGTCGGCACTAGCCGTTTTCTGTCCGTTTTGTATCCATTGCACCTTCTTTTATAAATGGGCTTGGCTTGTTTTAAGGGGGATATAGAGGGATTTCGAGAGGAGTGAAGCCACCATTGTTGGACACCATTTGAGGCTCATTCCCAACCTATGCAAGGCATCTTCCTTGTGATTTAACACAAGATTAGAGCATTCCAAGCTCATGAAGAAGATGACCTTCATCCCCTCTTGATCTCTAGAGTTTGGAACCTTCTTGATTGGCAAATCCTTGTCCAAAACTCTAAGATGAGATCGTTGTAGGAGAGAGACTCTAGGCAACCCATTCCCATTAGTTGTAGAGTTCTCAAACCTATCCTCTTATCACCTTGGGCATCTCAAAGGCATCACATGCAAGGTGTTTGATCGAGTGTGGCTGAAGCATTGGCGATGCAACTTCGACACGATCGTGGGAGCAAGGGAAGCTGATTGAAGCACGGGAGAGCGGAGATCAAGCAACCCGAACCGACGCTAAACAAGGGGCTCATCCGACAAGTAAGGGTGTCCTTTTTTAAAGTCCATTTAGAGTTTGTTTGTCAAACTCGATCTAGGGACGTTCGCCGTTCCTTGGCCAGTTTGCCGGGCCTAAACTAAGTCTCCAAGGGGGAGCCTCCATCAATGGAGTGAACGTGAGTCGGGTTGAGAGTTAGCCTATGTCCAAAACTCCGTTTGGGTTGAGAGTTAGCCCTTTGTCCAAAACTCCTGTCATAGTTGAGAGGTGAACCGGTAAAACCTCCGTGTAAAGGTTGAGAGGTGAACCTCATTTAAAACCTCCGTTAGTGAATGCCGGTGTGCTCAAAGGAGTTCAGTACTTGAACCGGGAGTGGAGAGACCCAAAGTCGAACCACTATACATGCTTGTGCTTGTGATTGAATTGAGCACATTAATATCTTAGCATTGTTAGTTTAATTGTTTAATTATGAATACTTTATAAGAATGTATGCTAGGCACTAATTAGGCACATCCACACACAAGATGTACTTTCACCAGTTGTGTAGACTTGAGCTCATTAATCCATTCTCATAAGTCTACATAGGTTGCATAGGTTAGGAGCTTGATTAGTTAAATATTTTAATTACCTTTGCATGCTTTAGACTAGGTTGTTTATTGCTTTATCATATGCTAGTCTTGTGATTGGACCCACTTAGGCTTGGAAGCCGAAGTGTTCTTGCTTACATAGTTTGATTTGTTGAATTATATAAGTAGGCGAAAAGAATTTCAAAAAAGGTCCTAATCACCCCCTCCTATAGGTTTAGCCATAATTCTAGTTGCTTTTACGCTTCCGCAAGCATACGTGGGTGTCGTGTTAGACTACCCGACGTACTTTCACAAGGTCCTACTTGCGTAGTTGATAACATGGGGCTTCTTATCCTTCTTTTGGCCTAACACCGCCCCAATAGCATAATCGCTCGCATCGCACATCAACTCAAAAGGAATGGACCAATCTGGTGGTTGCTTAATAGGAGCGGTTGTCAACATGTCTTTTAGCTTTGAAAAAGCTAATTGACATTCGGCACTCACTCAAATTGGTTCTCCTTTTGTAGAAGGTTACATAAAGGCCTTGAGATATGACTAAAATCTTTTATGAATCTTCTATAGAAACCGGCGTGTCCAAAGAAGGACCGCACATCGCGTATGCTTTTGGGTGGTGGTAGATTGGAAATTATGTCAATTTTTGCCCGGTCTACCTCTATTCCATTGGATGAGATGATATGTCTAAGGACTATTCCTCTATGTACCATGAAATTGTACTTTTCCCAGTTTAAAACAAGGTTCTTCTCCTCACACCTCATCAAGACCAACTTCAAGTGCTTGAGGCACTCATCAAACGTACAACCAAAAATAGAAAAATCGTCCATGAATACCTCAATAAACTCACCCACCATGTCCGAGAAAAAACTCAACATGCATCGTTGGAATGTGGCGGGTGCATTACATAACCCAAATGGCATTATTCGATAAGCGAAGGTGCCAAACGGGCATGTAAATGTGGTTTTCTCTTGGTCCTCCAGAGCTATCTCAATTTGGTTGTATCCGGAATAGCCATCTAGGAAGCAATAATAGGAATGGCCTGCTAACCTCTCCAAAATTTGATCCATAAATGGGAGAGGGAAGTGGTCTTTCCTAGTAACCATGTTGAGCTTCCGATAATCAATGCACATACGCCAACCGGTGGTCACCCTAATCGGTATAAGCTCGTTGTTGGTGTTTTCTATGATGGTAATACCGGATTTCTTGGGGACAACTTGGGTAGGACTCACCCATTGGCTATCTGAGATGGGGTAGATGATACCCACATCTAATAGCTTTAACACCTCGGCTTTGACAACCTCCATCATGTTTGGATTTAGCCGTCTTTGAGGTTGTCTAGTCATTTTTGCATTTTCTTCAAGGTGTATACGGTGAGTGCAAACCAAAGGATCTATCCCCTTGAGATCCGCTATTGTCCAACCTATGGCTTCCCTATGTTCTTTGAGTAACTCAATCAACTTGAGCTCTTGGTCTTTCTCTAGGTGGGAGGCAATGACAACTGGAAAAGTTTCCTCTTAACCCAAATATACATATTTAAGCTCGGATGGCAATGGTTTAAGGTCAAGCTTCGGTGGTTTGATGTTAGACAGTAGAGGCCTTGATGTGGTTGGTGGCAATTTTTCAAAATGGGGCCTCCACCGGCTAGTACCAACTACCGGTCTTTCTATATTCAATGCTTGCACAATTTCACTAATGATGAGGTCTTCGGAATCCATGAAATGTGCTAAGCATGTCTCCAAGCTTTCTAGTGGTTCAAGTTGGAGGAGTTCTTCTTCTTCAAAAGATTCAAGCATGTTTACCTCGAAGAACTCATCATCATCGACATCCCTATGTCTTTTACCCAAGTGAAACACATTCACCTCTAATGTCATGTTTTCAAAAGATAGTTGCATCACCCCATTCCGGCAATTGATGATTGCATTTGATGTGGCAAGGAATGGGCGGCCTAATATTACCGGTATTTGGGTGCTAGCATCCAAAACCGGTTGTGTGTCCAAGACGATAAAATCTACCGGGTAGTAGAATTTGTCAACTTGGACTAGAACATCCTCAACTATCCCCCTCGGTACACGGATAGATCTATCAACGAGTTGCAACATGGTTTTGGTGGGTTTTAATTCACCAAGACCCAATTGCTCATATACCGAGTATGGGATCAAGTTCACACTCGCCCCCAAATCTAGCAAGGCACGTTCAATCCGGTAGTCTCCAATGATACATGAGACGGTGGGACTACCGGGATCTTTGAATTTTGAGGGGGTCTTTTGATTGAGAATGGCACTCACTTGCTCATTTAAGAAGGCCTTTTGCTGCACATTATATTTGCATTTTGTTGTGCATAGGTCCTTTAGAAACTTGGCATAAGAGGGGATTTGTTTGATGGCATCAAGCAAAGGGATGTTAATCTTGACTTGTCTGAAAATCTCTAGAATATCATGAGAGTTTGGAAGAGATTTTGGGGCAACCAATCTCGAAGGGAATGGTGCTACGGGCTTGTAAACGCGTTCCGTTTCTTGTAGGGCTAAGTTAGATCCATCCTCATCCTCAGAATTTACCGGATCATTAGGCTTATTGGCCTTCACCGGAATATATTTGGCAATTTGTTTACCACTTCTAAGAGTGGTGATGGATTTAGCTTGCTCCATGTGTTGGTTGGAAGGATTAGGAATGCTCACTTCATGTACTTGCTTTGGATTGGGCTGAGGTTGGGCCGGAAAGGTCCCTTCCCTAGCATTCAAGTGTCCCTTAATCTCATCAACCGAGACTTTAAGCTCTTGGAACAATTGCTGATTTGTTTAATTGATTTATATTTGCCCTTGTATAAATGCTTTCAAGGTATCCTCCATTGAGAACTGAGGTGGGGCCATATTTTGCATGGGTGGCCCTCTTTGAGAGTTGGTAGGATTGCCCGTAGGAGCATTCTTCCAACTAAAATTTGAGTGGTTCTTCCAATTGTCATTGTACGTATTACCCACCGGTCCATTGAAGGGCCGTTGATACCCATATGTGGCATTTACATGTTCATGTAATACCTCTTGAAATGCAGGAATTGTGGGACAATCTTGCTAGCGTGTAAATCGGTGAGACAAATCCCACATATAGTTTCAATAGCTTCATTGGACTTTGGAACTCCACTTTTACTAAGTTCCATGGCCTCAACCTTCCTTATGAGGTTGGCTATCCTTGCATTCACGTCGTCTTCCTCCTTAAGGATATAGATCCCTCCTTTCTCTTGAATAAGCTTGGGGTTATTGGGTTTATCCGAGGTATCCCAAGATTGGGCATTTTCAGCCAACATGTCCAAGTAACTCCAAGCCTCATTTGGATTTTTACTCATAAACTCGCCATTGCACATCATCTCTACAAATTGGCGCATATTGGAACTTAATCCATCATTGAAAAAATTTATAATTCGCCAACTCTCATAGCCATGATGTGGGCAAGCAAGTAGGAGGTCCTTAAATCTCTCCCAACATTGAAAAAAAGATTCACCCTCTTTAGCCGAGAAATTCATTATGGCTCTTCGAAGGGTGTTCGTTTTATGAGCCGGGAAGAACTTTTTCAAGAATTCCCAGGTCATCTCAATCCATGACCCAATCGAATGTGGTCTAAGAGAGTGAAGCCAATCTTTGGCTCTTTCTTTCAATGAAAAGGGAAAAAGTTTAAGTCTAATGGTATCTTCTGAAACATTGGTGTACTACAAGGTAGCCACCACTTCTTCAAATTCTTTCAAGTGTAGATATGGGCGGTCAGAGTCTAGCCCATGGAACTTTGGTATGAGTTGAATTACACCCGGCTTTATGTCAATGTTTCCCCCGTTTGGTGGTAGAACCACACAAGAGGGTGTAATTGCACGGGTTGGTTGTAGGTAATCCCGCAATAATCTCAGTGGAGGAACATTATGTACCTCATTCTCTCCTACTCCTTCTTGATTTGCGTTTGTAGTTGGAGTAGGGGGGAGGATTCCTTAAAGGTGTTTGATCCATACTCCCCAAACTTTCACAATGCTCTTGGTAATTTTGGACTCGTCTATGGACTGACAATGGTCCAACTAAACCACCTTCAGATTGGAGACGATTTGAGTGGTTACGTTCCCAACGGGACATAAACCACTCAACAAAAAACTAAACTAGTCCTAAATCCTAAAAATCTGAAATTAATCTGAAAATAGAAAATCTGTAAAAAGCTAAGTTAGAAAGGTATCACCTGATGCGCTTTTAACTAGAGAAGAAATCCTACAAAACAAAAAAATTTGTTAGTTCTAGAAAAAATCAGAAAACCTATGTACTTCTACATCTACAGCCACTAAAACAATTTGAAAACCGTTATCTTAAACTTCCCCGACAACGGCGCCAAAAACTTGTTCGCTCGCCTCAAGTGTAAGGCTGCGATGTAGTCATAAAACTCGGTAAGACCGAGGTCGATCCACGGGGAATTAGAAACAACTTTCAAACTATTCCAGCAACTCAGTTTTTGCAAGAAATAGGATTCAATTGAGTAATTAAACTAAAACAAAAACTTAATGGAAAATCAGTAATTAAAGGTACTAAGGCATTCAAGGATCCACTTGTATCAATCCCATGTCAATCCAATCAATCCAAGTATAGAGCACAACTAGATTTGAAGTCCTATCTCTCATCCAGTTGGAAAATAAAGCATTCAAACACATTCAATTCCATTCAAGCTGAACTTCCAAGTTCTAGTCCCATTCAATCAATGTAGAATTCAAAATCATAGCCTTCAGAGTAACAGCCATGCCTATGGACTATGGCCTGCTCAAGGATTACTATAATTCGAATCTAAACAAGCATCATATGATAATCTCAGAGAATTGCAAGGAATTCATGTCTGGAGCACATGAACTCTCATAAAACATCTCAAACTACCAACTCAAGGGACTAAAATAAATAAAAATCCAAACTTGAATTGAAATTACTTGAATTAAACTGAATCAAACATGAAATAAGCTACAAGCTTCACCTCTCAGCCTTAGCTGAGAGATTCTAGCCGAGCATTGTCATACTACAACTAGAACTCATAATAGAAAGCATAAAAACTAGAAAAATCGAAAATTGGAGGGTTGCAGATGCTCCACGATAGCTTCCTCTCTCTAGAACCACGTCCCTTAGCTTCTATGATGATCTAGGAAGAGCCCCTAGGTGTCCTTTTATAGTGTGGAAGCCCCTTGCGTCGGAAACATCCAGAAATTGCGCAAGGCTACGCACTGCGCAGAAAATCTCGGAGCTTCATGGAGAAGCTTTATTACGCAGACGACCGGTCGCACGACCGATCTGAGCTCCCTGACGACCGGTCGCACGACTGGTCGCAAAACGTTACTTTTTAGTCTAGAGAGTTTTGCCAAAATTCGGATTTAATTTGTTAATTCAAAGACCGGTCTCACGACCGGTCTGGGCATCGGACGACCGGTCGTGAATGGTCCAGTGACCTTCTCTGAAAGTTTTCCTTCTGTGCATAATCGGACCGGTCGGACGACCGGTCCTGGCGATGGACGACCGGTCGCATGACCAGTCTTGGCCTCTGTTTTTGCTTTCTCCTTTTGCTTCTTTCTTCCTTTCTTCTCCTCTCTTTCTACTTTCTTTGGTCCTTCTTTCTTCTTCATCCAATGGCTTCAAATGGCTCTTTTTAGTCTCCAATTAGGTGAATTCCGCTTTCATTCCTGAAGTCACAAAACATGCATTAGACAGGCCTTTTAAGCATGAAAATCGTGCATATAATGTGATGTACTGGGCAATGCAATGTATAAATTGGAGGTTCAATACTCAATAAGGTAGGGGCAGCTTTACATCCTTTGTATTTATGTATCAAATTCCCTACCCCAAATGGAGTCGGGGTTGTACGAGGAAATCAAAAGGAAGCCCAAGCATGTTACGAGATAGCCGTACAAGACCGAAAGAAGGCCCAAACGACACCAGTTATGATGTTTGTAACGACCCGAGAAATTCTTGTCGTTTAAAATTTTTGTAATGATAGAAAATAGAGTTAAATGAATTAATTTTTCATTAATAAACAAAAAGAAAACATGGACTAGTTAGTTAAGGCTCTCTTGAGCAAGAGGGAAGACTAGGGATCAAGTATTATCATTGACAAGAATATAATTTTTCTTTTTGCTCTAAATACAAATTTTGAAATTCAAACTTATCTCATCTTATCTCAACCAACCCATCTTATCCCGTCTTATCTTCAACAAGCTCTCTCTTTAAAAAGAGCGAGAACGAGAGGATTAATCGTAAAAGAAAGGAAAGGAGGAAAAGGAGAGAAAGAAGGAGGAACGAAGGATCTCGCGGCTAGATCAAGTAGGTGTTCTTTCTATTTCATTTAAGTAGGCCAAATCCAACCAATGAACGGGTCGGATCATCTGTCCGTTCATTGTACAGATCTAAGGACCTTATGTTTATCTTAACCCTTGAATATGTGATCGTGATTGGTGGGGACCATTTGGGTGGGCCAGGAATCGATTTGGACGGGTCATAATGACCATAAGGCCAAAATATACATGGGCCACAAAATTCAGATCGAATGGACCTTCAGATGGGCCACATTGATTGAATGAATGATAGCCTTTAAAATTCATTTATTATTGTTTTATTTAATTATTAAATTAATTATGATAAATTATTTTATTCCAAAACATTATTGGGCCCACAATGAGGTAGCCGACCCAATGGTCAGACCAGATCTCATGTAAACCATCATATATAGTATAAATAATAATAATAATAATAATAATAATAATAGAAAAAAGAAAAGAAAAGAAAAGAAGTGCTGGAACGTCCAGCGTCTCTGACGCTGGAACGTCCAACGTTAGTATCTTTGAAAGTGATGTGGGGCCCCCACTCATGGGACCCACCTTGATGTATTTTGTGCATCCACTCCGTCCATTTAATTCTACATCTCATATTAGGACTCATGTCCGAGTTTGGACCCAAACTGAGGTCCGAGTGGGCCACACCACCTGAAACAAACTAATAGTGAAAAATTATAAAATAAAAATGAAACTTAAAAAGATAGAAATTCTGGGCATAGACAGCGGTCCACTCGTGGACCCCAGTGTGATGAAATCAATTGATCTAAGTCGACCATATGTTGTATTATAATGTTTTACAGCCTGGGTCCAAAAATCAGGTAAATCTGAATCTCAGGTGGCCCACACCGCTTAAAACAGTAATGATAACAACACATATAAGTGAGGCAGTCCGATTTTGGATTGCTGTCCACTTTTGGGACCCATTTTGAGACATTTTGAGAAATCCAATTTGTCCAATGTCTTAATAAATAAGTTTTCTGGTTGAGGACCAAAAATGGCCCATATAGGATATTCTAGTGGGCCATACCAAGACAAAGAGTGGGGACAACACCTGTCCATTGGTTGGGAGCTTGTGGGCCCCACTGTGTAGTCTTTGGAAAATCCGATCCACCCAATCTCTGAAGTAATGAATTATTAGTTTTGTGACAAAAAATTAGCCCAATAAGATTTTCAGGCGGGCCATGCCAAGTGAAATAGTGGGGAGGTATGGTGTGGATTCTCATAAATGGATCATTTTAGGATATCCTACGACAAGATCCTTGCAAAATATAATCAACCATCTTTGGTAGTGTACCATTGGGGAGCTTGTGACCAAGAATAGGATGATCCACCAATCAAGTGGGCCGTACCATAAGAAAAATAGTAAAAGGGTTATTCCTTTTAGAAAAATGGGTCACAATAATGCTATGTTTGAGGTGACTTGTGTGACAGAATTAACAAAGTAACGGCCACTATCAACAGGTGAGTAAATCCCAACATGTTTCCTATTCATTTGAATAAAGTAGGTTGTTGTTGTGTAATGCTATGTTTGAGGTGACTTGTGTTGATTATGATGATGTTATGCATATATGCCAATGCATTTTATTACTTATACATGTTAAATGAAAGGAATGACAAATAATATGTATGTGCCTTTCAATATGAGAGATAACACGAATGATATGTGCCTCTCAGAAGGAGAGATGATTGACTAATATATATGTGCCTCTCAAAAGGAGGGATGAATGAATTATCTGTTGCCTCTCAATCAGGGAGATGATTATTGAATATGACATGTCATACGCTTCATACATTCATACATTGTTACCTTGGAGCATCGCTCTGGAAGACCGGTAGGTACTTAAGTACCCGGTTACCCAGGGACCATCCTGGAAGCCCACTAATATGTGGAAGTTCGCCCTACAAGGAAAGGGGAGCCGATTGATGGGATCCAATCGAAGCAATTGGAAGACTGAGTAATGCCCACTTGATGCATCATATCATCATGCATAACATTATTGCATCCGTAGTGTAAATTTAATTGTAAGGCTGTATTTGGATGTACTACTTATTTGGATGGGTGTGAACCATGATGGGTTTACTCACTGGACTTCCCCTCTGACGGAAGAAAATATATACAAATGGTACATATGATGTACATGAGCAGGAACCTGAACAAGTGGAGGAACCACCAAGTATTTTAATGAAGGAAGAAGTTACTGCTATGAATCAAGACATTTAGATTATTTCTATCATTTTTCTGTCTTATTTTCGTTTGATGACATTATTAGTAAGTCCCAAATGGGTGAACCATTGTGTATGGATTGTATTTTTATTTAATTTTTTTCAAATGATAATTTGAACTTAGTATACATATGATCCCATGCCTCTATAATAGTTTGATTTTTGAATTAAGTGCTTTTGTGCACAAGTCATACCCCATAAACTGGGCCTGAGGGTGCACACTCTGTGTCTAGATTTCGGGGCGTGACAAAATGGTATCAGAGAGAGGATTTTCTTAAAAACCTAGTTGACCTGTAGGTTATGACCCCACTCTTGAGCATAATTGGTAGACCCCTTAAATTAGAAACCAAACTTAGGGCCTTCCCAAAATGATTGCTATAAATGTGGAGAACTTAGAAACCAAAATTAGGGATTCCTACATTAAATAGAATTAAATTGAAATGTTTACTGCTCATATGAGTCCAATATGGAGTCAGGATGTGTTATTGTTCTTGATAATTAATTTATAGTTCGTTTTATAGTAATTAAGTATTTTTAGACAATTTTTATGACACAAAATCCTGCTGAACAGCAATGTACAACAACATTGTGTCAGTTGCAAAATTCATATCTATTAAAGCACAGCTCCGATCAAGGTGAATTAGAATTTTAATCGTAGATGAACAAGTGTAGTTTAGATGAAAAATAGTCAGAAATTCGAAACCCATAGTTATTATTCAAATTTAGTAAATTTATACAGACTAGTTAGAAATGGCCCAAATTCTGGACAGATTAGACTATATGAATTTTATAAAATTTTATAGTCATAGAAATAATTTAAAATTTTATAAAAGATAAGTAAACTCATAATAGAAACTACAAAAAAAATTTGGTATAAAAATAATTTTATACAGTAGCATATCAGTACAAAAATTTCCTTAAGCAATTATCCTACTGGACAATAATGGGTAGCAAAATTAGAGTTATTTGTAAAATTTGTATCTATTAATATACAACTCTGATTAAGGTGATTTAAAATCATGATCCCATATGAATAAGTATAGTTTAGAATAAAAAATATTTAAAAATTTTGAAGTCATAAATAATTGGACAGAATTAGCAAGCTCCCACAGACTGGTCAAAATTCGTCCAATTATGGACAGGTCTGACTATAGGAATTTTAGAAATTTCTGTGGTTAGTGGATTGAGCTAAAATTTTACAGAGACGGTTCATACTTATATTAGAGTCTCCAAAAAAAATTTAGGAAAAATATAAAATTTATAAATAGGTGTAATAGTGGCTGGAACAGCAGCCAACAATGATAGGTTGGTCTGTCTACTGCGATGATCTGCCGGTTTGATCGACAAAGTGTCTTTTCATAATTTTTCTCTTGTTTCTAGAACAGTGGTATCTTGATTATACTTAATTTAAATTAAATATTCTAAAATAAATAAATAAATAAAAATAAATTCCCCTAATATTTAAGAGTTAGGTCTAACGTTTCTAAGAGAGTGAAAAAGTGACTAAATTGATATTTTAAGGGAGGTAGAATGTAACAACCTAAAATTTGTGTGCGGGTTTATCAGTACGTACGAAGGTAGGGTTAAACTTGTTCAATTGTATAGTTATAAAATCATTAACTCTAACCATCAATTTATAGCTTAGCCCGAATCTAAACCATAAGGAGTAATTTTCACACATAAAGTAAGTCATCCGACCGTTGATTCTTAGGGTGAACCACCGTATACCTTAATATTCGCACTCGATTATCAAAACCAACTGTAGAAACATCTTATTACCACTAAATGAAAACATTTGACCGTCCATTTTAAATTTGGACCACTCGATCATGATAAACTAACAACTTGATCTCCGTATCCGCTCGTATGCAGATCGAATTAAAATTTCGATCCATTCATCTTGTTTGTCACCTATAAATATACTGAACTAACCATTAAATCTATGATTTAAGTAATGTACAGACTGGAACAAACAAAATGAGTCTAACAATGTACATTTGTACCTAAAACCACATCCAAAAACCACTTTATACGTCTCCATATATAAAGCCGACCGTACAATAAATCATTTACATGATTAATATCATAATCATACACTTACTTTAATTTTAAGTCACCATATGACCGTCCATCATAATTGTATCTATCAAATGGGCCACCCATTTGTTGAAGTAAACCGTCCATTTAGAAGATCGTAAATTATATATCTGAAATATCGGTTAGATTTCACATAGGATGCAAATAAACAGTGTTTTGAATTAGGGTTAGACATAGACCACTAAAAAGGTATCTTGGTCACCCGTAAGAGATTAGGGCTCAAACTTAGTCCATTGATAGAGCATGACAAATAACATATATAGACCAAATTGTAGCTCATTTAGAAGGTAAAAAAATTAGAATTATGGAAGTTTAAAGTTGGGATAATAGAGAAGGGCAAACTTGTAAATAACAAGTGCCATACACCTGAGATGAGTGCTTCTGTTTCAATTCTTCCATAAAAGTTTCCAATGGTGAGTATTTATTAGCTATGGTGTGACCCACCTAAGGTTAAGATTTGTCTCATTTTTCAGCCAATACCCTAATATGATTTAACAGAACTAATGGAGGGAACTGATCTCTCCTTAACAAGCTCAAGTAGGACCTACAACCAACGTAAAATAAAGAACAAAAGAAGGATTACTTTAGTGCACGTCATCCAAAAATAGGAGCCCACGTAGTTTCCTTCTCTCTTCCATCCAGAGAGAGCCGTGCACCATCTCCCTCCGAGTATTGAGTCATCTATTACAATTGACTCCTGACCAGATCTGAATCGTCCATCTGAACCACACCGTTGAGAAACCCAATCCGTTGGAATCTCTCGTCCAAAAATCTTCTAGTAAGGCTTACCTATAACCCTGATCTTCTTGGTTTTCAAACTAGTGATCCATCATTTATTTACAATTTTGATGAACCGTTTAGATTGCTCCAGGTCATTTATGTGGACCTCACTTGAATCCAAGCTTACGTGCAAAAACTACCCTGCGCAAATCGCGCAAGCATGCCCTTCCAAAATGGAAAAATACCATTTTCCTCTCCCGATCGAAATAGGATTCTACGTAGAATCGATGAGAGAAAATATCCTACAAGCTTGGCCGTGGTGCAGATTATCCCAGCAATCTAATATGCGGCTCACTAGTTTAGCCCTTATGAATCAAAGTCGTCTAAACAATGAGACATTTCTTATCCAACAAACTTTATCTTCCAAATCATGAATTGGGCCATCCAATTGTCCATTCAATCAGACACTACTCAGTCAGATCCAATCACGTAAAAAAAAAAAAACAACAACCACCATTTAACCTCGATACATATCTTGATATTGTCATTCTAAAACTGTTTTGTGATCATCTAATCAGAAAATGATCCATAAATTTTAGTCATGATTAAACTATATAATAAGTAAAGTAGCTAAGCACTAAACTATTTTATATTGCTAGGGTGAGACCTTAACCGAATCATGCGTCTAAAACTTGATACAAATAAGGATTTGAAGAACAAGCTACATACACTTGATCCAAACACTATATTGATTCCTGAAACCCAATAGACGTTCTCATGTATGTTGAACCATCTCTTCAACCCTTGCAAAACTCTACTTATTTTTTTGAACTTGAAATCCCGACGTTAATATCGCTTTTAGGCCATCTGATCATTATAAATCAACTTCGAAATCTTTGCATTTGATGGTAAAACATGTCTCCTTATAATCCAACATATTCATCTTGTCTACCACCCTTACATGTGATTATTCAAACCATTGAAATTTGCTGACAACCAAACCCTGCTCCTAATTTTAAGATCGTATACATTTTTAGGTATTCCATACCTGTAAAAAAAAAAAATTATTCCTATCGACTATAGTGTTAAATAAAAACTTAGTAAGCTAACCTATAGGATTCTCAAACTTTTTGATGTAATGTAAAACATAGAAATCTTACTTAGAATTTTTCTAAACATTTAAAATCTATTTTAGACATCTCTAGGTAGGTAAACCTACTACGTTGAAAATTTTAAGGGGGGTAGCTGATGAAAATCTACAATACTGCAGTTAACAAAATACATACTAGTATACGTAAGAATGTACTTCATAGGTAATACGACAATTACACTAATTTAAAATATGATCATTTAATACACTACCTAAGATTTGAATCTCGAGGACGAGATTATTTTAAGGGGGGTAGCTGTAACGACCCGAGAAATTCTTGTCGTTTAAAATTTTTGTAATGATAGAAAATAGAGTTAAATGAATTAATTTTTCATTAATAAACAAAAAGAAAACATGAACTAGTTGGTTAAGGCTCTCTTGAGTAACAGGGAAGACTAGGGATCAAGTATTATCATTGACAAGAATATAATTTTCCTTTTTGCTCTAAATACAAATTTTGAAATTCAAACTTATCTCATCTTATCTCAACCAACCCATCTTATCCCGTCTTATCCTCAACTAACTCTCTCTTTAAAAAGAGCGAGAACAAGAGGATTAATCGTAAAAGAAAGGAAAGGGGGAAAAGGAGAGAAAGAAGGAAGAACGGAGGATCTCGCGGCTAAATCAAGTAGGTGTTCTTTCTATTTCATTTAAGTAGGCCAAATCCAACCAATGAACGGGTCGGATCGTCCGTCCGTTCATTTTACGGATCTAAGGACCTTATGTTTATCTTAACCCTTGAATATGTGATCGTGATTGGTGGGGACCATTTGGGTGGGCCAGGAATCGATCTGGACGGGTCATAATGACCATAAGGCCAAAATATACATGGGCCACAAAATTCAGATCGAATGGACCTTCAGATGGGCCACATCGATTGAATGAATGATAGCCTTTAAAATTCGTTTATTATTGTTTTATTTAATTATTAAATTAATTATGATAAATTATTTTATTCCAAAACATTATTGGGCCCACAATGAGGTAGCCGACCCAATGGTCGGACCAGATCTCATGTAAACCATCATATATAGCATAAATAATAATAATAATAATAATAATAGAAAAAAAAAGAAAAGAAAAGAAGTGCTGGAACGTCCAGCGTCTCTGACGCTGGAACGTCCAGCGTTAGTATCTTTGAAAGTGACGTGGGGCCCCCACTCATGGGACCCACCTTGATGTATTTTGTGCATCCACTCCGTCCATTTAATTCTACATCTCATTTTAGGACTCGTGTCCGAGTTTGGACCCAAACTGAGGTCCGAGTGGGCCACACCACCTGAAACAAACTAATAGTGAAAAATTATAAAATAAAAATGAAACTTAAAAAGATAGAAATTCTGGGCATAGACAGCGGTCCACTCGTGGACCCCAGTGTGATGAAATCAATTGATCTAAGTCGACCATATGTTGTATTATAATGTTTTACAGCCTGGGTCCAAAAATCAGGTAAATCTGAATCTCAGGTGGCCCACACCGCTTAAAACAATAATGATAACAACACATATAAGTGAGGCAGTCCGATTTTGGATTGCTGTCCACTTTTGGGACCCATTTTGAGACATTTTGAGAAATCCAATTTGTTCAATGTTTTAATAAATAAGTTTTTTGGTTGAGGACCAAAAATGGCCCATATAGGATATTCTAGTGGGCCATACCAAGACAAAGAGTGGGGACAACACCTATCCACTGGTTGGGAGCTTGTGGGCCCCACTGTGTAGTCTTTGGAAAATCCGATCCACCCAATCTCTGAAGTAATGAATTATTAGTTTTGTGACAAAAAATTAGCCCAATAAGATTTTCAGGCGGGCCATGCCAAGTGAAATAGTGGGGAGGTATGGTGTGGATTCTCATAAATGGATCATTTTAGGATATCCTACGACAAGATCCTTGCAAAATATAATCAACCATCTTTGGTAGTGTACCATTGGGGAGCTTGTGACTAAGAATAGGATGATCCACCAATCAAGTGGGCCGTACCATAAGAAAAATAGTAAAAGGGTCATTCCTTTTAGAAAAATGGGTCACAATAATTGAATCTAGACCGTTCATTAAGGAACCAAACCTCAATAAAGTATAATTCAAATTAAAAATAAGTATATTTAAGGCTAGATTGGTGATGAATAAATATAAATTACATTTATTGTAGAGTCAGGACCGATTCTACTTGAGATGTGACAGAATTAACAAAGTAACGGCCACTATCAACAGGTGAGTAAATCCCAACATGTTTCCTATTCATTTGAATAAAGTAGGTTGTTGTTGTGTAATGCTATGTTTGGGGTGACTTGTGTTGATTATGATGATGTTATGCATATATGCCAATGCATTTTATTACTTATACATATTAAATGAAAGGAATGACAAATAATATGTATGTGCCTTTCAATAAGAGAGATGACACGAATGATATGTGCCTCTCAGAAGGAGAGATGATTGACTAATATATATGTGCCTCTCAAAAGGAGAGATGAATGAATTATCTGTTGCCTCTCAATCAGGGAGATGATTATTGAATACGACATGTCATACGCTTCATACATTCATACATTGTTATTCTAGAGCATCGCTCTGGAAGACCGGTAAGTACTTAAGTACTCGGTTACCCAGGGACCATCCTGGAAGCCCACTAATATGTGGAAGTTCGCCCTACAAGGAAGGGGGAGCCGATTGATGGGATCCAATCGAAGCAAGTGGAAGACTGAGTAATGCCCACTTGATGCATCATATCTCTTGCATAACATTATTTTATCTGTAGTGTAAATTTAATTGTAAGGCTGTATTTGGATGTACTACTTATTTGGATGGGTGTGAACCATGATGGGTTTACTCACTTGATTTCCCCGCTGACAGAAGTAAATATATACAGATGGTACATATGATGTACATGAGCAGAAACTTGAACAAGTGGAGGAACCACCAAGTATCTTAATGAAGGAAGAAGTTGCTGCTATGAATCAAGACATTTAGATTATTTCTATCATTTTTCTATCTTATTTTCATTTGATGATATTATTAGTAAGTCCCAAATGGGTGGACCATTGTGTATGGATTGTATTTTTATTTAATTTTTGTCAAATGATAATTTGAACTTAGTATACATATGATCCCATGCCTCTATAATAGTTTGATTTTTGAATTAAGTGCTTTTGTGCACAAGTCATACCCCATAAACTGGGCCTGAGGGTGCACACTCTGTGTCCAGATTTCGGGGCGTGACAATGGTGGCACAAGACTCATCAAGCACTCTGACAGCTACCTCTTTGGACCCGAGAGAGAATGCTCATCGAACTCCCGGGGAAGAAACAGTTGCAATCCACTGAACTGAAGACAATTCGTCCAAAGTCGTATACGTTGGTGTTAACGTCAGATTTTGTAACATGGTCCTCCAGTCGTTCACCTTCTCTCCAATAGAGACTCCCTCCGCCGGACCTGAAAGAAGACTGAAAGCAACTAAGGGTGGCCGGCGTCCAGCCGTTAGCCCTCCGATGCTCAAGTCAGATAAGGCAAGAAGGAGAATAGCCAAGGAGCCAAGGCTAGGGGTTGAAGATTGTGTACCTGTATCTTAATGGAGTCTTCTCCTTATATAGATTTGAAATGATCCAATCTGTTACGTAAGATCCCGCTGATTTCGTGGGATAAGATTCTTATCCTCAGATAGAAGGGAGATCTAATCCAATGACTCATCCGATAGTTTCGTTCCTTGATAGTGATCCCTTGAGACTCGGAACCACTGAAGAAGATAAGCCCAAAATCGGCTTATACGGGCTGCTGGTACTGAGGGCTAAGGGATGTCACCACAGAAAAGGCTGTTCACAAGTTGGAAGATGGTCGCGAGTCCAAGTGCTCGCTCATTCAGATGTAACACCTTTCAACGACTTGTGAGAAGGTCTGCTCGCAGGAAAAACACAACTTCTCTTACCTTCTAGTATTTGACTATCGATCACAACTTCTCGAACCTTTGGTAGTCGAGCATCGTTTTTCCTAATATGCGAGTCGCGAACAGACGTTCTCGATAGTCGGATAAAGGTGCTCGCGGGATCGGAGTATCTTCAGAATATGCGAGTCGCGAACAGACGTTCTCGATAGTCGGATAAAGGTGCTCACGGGATCGGAGTATCTTCAGAATATGCGAGTCGCGAATAGACGTTCTCGATAGTCGGATAAAGGTGCTCGCGGGATCGGAGTATCTTCAGAATATAATAAGAAGCCTCCAACAGATGATCTCCGCTATTTTTTACTATAACAGTTGGGTCCTCTTTAAGCAACGTCTTTCGAGAAGATCTGGTCCGTTTTCTCACCGAATACCAAGATGTGTTTGCTTGGTCTCACAAAGATATGCTGGGCATCGACCCCAGCGTCATAGCACATTGTCTGAACGTTGATCTGAAGTATAAACCTGTTCACCGGCGCCTGCGTGCCTTCACTGCAGAAAGGCAAATGGTAATCAAGGCCGAGGTTAAAAAGTTGCTCACAGTCAATTTTATAAAAGAAGTCGACTACCCAAATGGGTCGCGAACGTGGTTCTCGTTCAAAAAGCTAATGGCAAGTGGAGAATGTGCGTTGACTATTCTGATTTGAACAAAGCGTGTCCCAAAGACAGCTTCCCGACACCGCGAATCGATCAGCTGGTTGATTCGACGGCAGGGCATGCCCTGCTAAGTTTCATGGACGCTTATTCTGGTTATAATCAGATTATGATGCATCCACCTGATAGCCAGCTGTTAACGTCAGATTTTGTAGTTGGATCCTCCATAGGTTCACCTTCTCTTCACCAGAGATTTCCCTCCGCCAAACCTGAAAGAAGGCAGATAGCAACTAAGGGTGGCTGGGGACCAGCCGTTAGCCCTCCGATGCTAAAGTCAGGCCAAAGCAAGAAGAAGAGAAGACAAGCAAAACGGGACAGAGAGCGAATGTTGTGTGCGTACCTTCCTCTTAATGGAGTCATCCCCTTATATAGATACGAAGCGATTCAATCTGTATCGAGATCCCGCTGATCTCGAGTACGATACGAGATTCTGCTGATTTCGTGGGATAAGATCCTTACCCTTAATGACGAGATCCAACCAAATTACTTACTTCGGCAGTCACGTCTCTTGATAGCAATCCCTTGAGATCCGGAATCAGCGGGGAAGATAAGCCCAAAATCGCCCTATACAGGCTGCTGGTAAGCGTAATAGTAGCGTTGATTACTCATGGAAACCGTAGTTGGAGTGATAACCGGCGAAAAGGAAGGAGACGCTGACGAGACGGAAACTACCGAAGTGGGTGTAACCCTGCTTGGTGTCACAGAGGGATTGGACAAGCTGCTCGACGGGAATCGGGTGCTGGCACTGAAGGCTAAGAGATGTTGCCGCAGGAAAGCTGCTCGCATGTTGGAATGTGGTCGCGAGTCCAAGTACTCACTCACTTAGATGTAACGTCTTTCAACGACTTGTGAGAAGGTCTGCTCGCGGATCGAGCTTTGCCGTATTTGACTATCGGTTATGAGAACTCGAGACTTGCGAATAGCTGCTCCGTATTTTTCAATCTGCGACTCCTGATCAGGTGAGCTCGAGAGTCGCAGTGGGTGTCCCACACTTATCCAATATTCGACTCTCGATCAGATGATCTCAAGAGTCGAATGGACGTCCCGTACTTATCCATTCTACGACTCCCGAGCTTACGATCTCGAGAGTCGAACCGGCACTCCGCATTTACCCGTTCTGCGACTCTTGATCAGATGATCTCGAGAGCCAAATGGGCACTTCTGCGTGAAATCTTATCTCCACCATTTTGCTTATAACAGATGCCCCCCAAGTCCTTGCCGCCAAGAATTCTTAAGGAAAGGACTTAGCTTGCCATCATGCGCGGCTGCCTCTTGCCTTTACTGAGAAGCCGTACATGATTAGGTTGGAATTAATGAGCGCCAGCCTTTCCGCAGTCAGAAAATGAAGAGGCGCACACCACGTGTCCAAGTATTTAATGGGCGTGCCCGCTCGAGTGCTGTGCCGAACGAGAGATCGCCACGTGCTACCATATACGGCGGAATGATTGCCTATAAATATACGGAGTCCGCCATATCTTCTGATTTTCACAGAAGTTTCAGAATTCTCCTTTGCCTTTCAATCATCTTCCTCCGGAGTTCCTTGGTGTCTTCCTCGATCTCCTTTGGTGCTCTTTCTTTCCTTTCGTACTGTGGTATTTCTTCTTTCTTTTTCTTCTTTGATATCTCATGGCTTCTGAGGAGAGTACCGTTCCTTTGGGAGATGCCACCCCAGAATCCTCTGCTTCTAGTAACGCAAGGGTTCCGGCAGGTCAGTATACAGCGGCCGGATATCCCTCCATTCTATCGGAGAACCGACTGCTGGAGTTGCGGGAGAGATTTTCAATCCCTGACTCAGTCGCTCTCCGGTTACCCAGAGATGGAGAGACGCCAGACTCCCCTCCCCCAGGGTGTGTGGCCTTCTATGAGTATCAACTCATTCTGGGGGTTCGCCTTCCCCTCCATCCCTTCATCCGGGATGTACTTCGGTACTATAAGATTGCCCCCGGGCAACTTATCGTGAATGGATGGAGGGTGGTTCTAAGCTCATTCGTCCTTTGGGCTCAAGCCGGGAACGGGGAGCTTACAGCTGATGAGTTCCTCCGCATGTTCCGCTTGAAGAAGGCACCCTCCAGCGAAGGCTGGTATTATCTATGTTATTGGCACCGGGATAACTTCGTGTTGGGAAAGCCCTCATCGAATTATCCCGGCTGGAGGAAGCGCTGGTTTTATGCATCCGGAAACTGGGAATTTGCTTCTTCCAGGGGCCCAAGAGTAAACCGCTTTTTCTGTGAAGGTAGGCACAATCCCGCATTGTGCACTTTTTCTTCAATTAGGGTTTTAGGGTTTTACTCCATTTGACCCTTGTTTGTGCTCGCAGGTATCCCGGCCTTGAGAAAACCGAATTTGAAAGGGGGGATCAACGAAAAAATCGTAAAGGTGTATAAGGTGCCTATAGGTGATAGGCACGTCGAGACTTGCTTGTCTCCCTCACGTCTTGCAGCAGCGGGCTTAATACCCAGAAGAGAAGTCGAGATGATGCAGGTCGGAGAGAAGAGAGGTCTGCTGCCTCGGCTGAAGGGCACGAGCTCCAAGAGGCAGAAGAAAACATCTGCCGGTCCATCTCACCCATCCATCGAAAAGGGTAACGATCAGCCTGCTCCTCTCGCGAGCAGGACGGGGGCTCCAGTAGGGCCCGTTATTCCTTCACTGGTGGTCGCACCCGGGCCGCCAATGATAAATATTGTTGACAATTCCCCAGATGGGGCAGGGTCCAGCTGCCCCCCAGCTGATGAGGCTCGTGAGCAAACGGAGCCTCGAGAGATGGCTCCTGCTCGCGAGCTGGTTCCTGCTATCGAGCAGGGACCTGCTCGCGAGACGATGGCCCCTCCTCGCGAGCCGTCTGGGCTGATCGTTGCCCAACCTTCCGGTAGTGGAACATATTCTGTTCCTCGCCACCTCCACCCCATCTGTAAATTCTTATTTGAGAACGTCCCACCCCAATCCTTCGGCTTTCTTCCCGAGCCAAGCCCCGAGAGCCTCTTCCTTGAGGCAGGGATAAGGATGGCTCAGGTAGAACCTCCTAGCCCAAACTTTATTATTTTGGGGTTTCTTAAGTATTTTTTCTCACCCCTCTTTTTTGTTTGCAGGGATTGGACCTCATCTTGCGGACGAAGCGAGACATCGTCGCCGCTCGCCGCGTAATAGATGAGGCAGATGAGAAGAGGATCGCTTTGGAGAAGGCGGTCCAGGGACGAGATCAACTCCTCAAGTCCCGTGAGGTAGTGATCTCCAAGAGAGATGAGGAGATAAAAATCCTCATAGAGAAAGTCCAAGCGTTGACCGAAAGGTATCAAGCTTTGGACACTAAGTTCGCGAAGACCGCCGACTTAAAGGAGAGGGCGGAGAGAGAGAAGGAGATCTTTCGCCAAGACAAGATCTCATTGGAGGAGCGGCTTGTGGAGACTAGGTCGCAGCTCAAGGAAGCCAACTAGAACTTGGAGAAAGAGCGCTCCGCTCTTGCACAGCTTAAGGACGACTCGATCCATTGGGACGAGGAGAAAGTCGCCCTTGTAAAAATGCTCTCGGAGGAAGGTCCTCGGGCAATCTCCGAGTTCCGGACTTCGCAGTTGTATGACGATGAACGAAATGAGTCATACGATGCTGGTCGAGACTTTGCACTGAGAGTAGTGCAACGAATGATCCCATCCTTCGATATGGGGGAATTCGGTCGAGTCGCGACCATCATAGCTGCAGAAGAGCAAGCTGCTGCCGAGAACGAGGTGACTGAAGTCACGCAGGCTGGAGGGGCTCCTGAAACGGGCCCTGAAGTCGAGAGCATGGCTCCTCCTCCAAGCGATTGATCTCCTTTTATTTTCTTCTCTCTTATACTTGCAATCATGTATCTGTAATCGTTTAAACATCAATGAAAAGATATTTTTGGAAGTGTTACTGTTTTGTTGCTGTTCTCTTTATCTTTCATTTGTGCTTTGTGTTGGTCTCATGTTGACTCATCAGAGGATGCGACCCCTTAATTCGAACACGAACTGCGCTGCTCGCATTTAGGGTGTATGACCCCATAACTTGAGACGAGCTGCGGTGCTCGCATTCTGGAAGTGCGATCCCTTTCATCAATCGCGAGCAACTAACTCATGAAAAAAAATGAATTAGACTCAATCCGGGGGTCGTGTGATCGTGTCCACGTTGAGATAGACTGATCTATCGATTGAGATTTTGATTCTACCAAGGGCAGAAAGTTGGTCAAGAGATCACGTATGCTCTCTTCGGGGCTATTTTTAATCCATAGAATGGAGAAGCAACCAACTGGTAATGATTTCAATCCTACCAAGGGTAGGCAATTGGCCAAGAGGATGTGTATGCATTCTCTTCAGGGCTATTCAGGTCCATGAAATGGAGTAGCGACCAAAAGATATCCTTCACTTTATTCATAAAATGTGTTGTAATAAACTACATTTAATCTAGGGGTTGTATCGTAGCAAATGCTCCACGTGCCAAGGGCGACGTACGGGCTTCCCTTGCATGTCTTCAAGATAATAAGTACCGGGTCGCACAACCCTAATAACCCGATACGGGCCTTCCCAATTTGGATCCAATGAACGAGCAGGAACTCCGAGATTTTGCCTTAGTACCAAATCTCCGGGTTGGAAGGATCTAGGCCGAACCCTAGCATTTCGATAACGAGCAATACGTTGTTGATATGCTACCACTCGTACTTGGGAAGCATTTCTTCACTCTTCCAAGAGATCGAGATGAAGTCGGAGGTTTTCCTGGTTACTTGCGGGGTCATACTGCTCGATCCGATACGAGGGCACTTGAATTTCCACTGGTACCACTGCGTCAACACCAAATGATAAGGAGAAAGGAGTTTCACCTGTTAATGTACAAGCCGTGGTTCTATAGGCCCATAATACCTCTGGCAGAAGTTCTGGCCACACCCCTTTACATTCACCTAGCTTGGTCTTTAAATGGTGCTTTACGATCTTATTCACTGCCTCGACCTGCCCATTCGCCTGAGGATGATATGGAGAAGTGCGGAGATTACGTATCTTCCATTTTTCGCAAAATTCATCAAAGGCTGCGTTGTCGAACTGCGTTCCGTTATCGGTAATTATAGTATGAGGAAGTCCAAAACGGCATATGATATTTCTCCATATAAACTTAGTAGTTTGTTTCTCAGTAATCTTGGCTAATGGTTCTGCCTCGGCCCATTTGGTGAAATAATCAACCGCCACGATCGCGAACCTATTCTGTTCCTTTCCCATGGGCAAGGGCCCGATGATATCGATCCCCCACTGAGCAAAAGGCCAAGGGCTATCAACTGGGGTCATCCGCTCGGACGGTACATGAGGTATAGGTAGATATCGTTGACACTTGTCGCATTTTTTAGAAAATTCGATGGCGTCTGCTTTCATAGTGGGCCAATAATATCCTTGCCTCATCGCTTTATATGCTAGGGATCGCCCCCTGGGATGGTTACCACATGCCCCCTGGTGTACTTCGTCTAGAACACGAAGTGCTTCTTCTAGACGAAGACACCTCAAATAAGGCAAGGAAAAGCTTTTGCGCAACAATATTCCGTCTTGTAGAGTATACCTGGCAGCCCGAAGACGAATTTTCCTTGCAGCTTTCTTGTCCTCTGGTAGGCATCCGTCTCGGAGATAGAGGATGATAGGATCCATCCAACATGAAGATGATTGTATCGATGTTACATGCTCGAGAGTCGCTTGGTCGATACTCAAAACCTGACGGTGCTCGATGGGGATCAAATGCGATAACTCAGATTCTGGTGCAGAGGCGAGCTTTGCCAAGGAATCGGCAAGTTGGTTCTTCTCGCGAGGAATATGGGTTATTTCATAAGTCTTCAATTTGGCGAGCAGGATGAGGACGCGAGACTTGTATAAGGCCATTCTTTCCTCTTTGGTGTCAAATTTACCAAGAACTTGGTTGACAATGAGCTGGGAGTCGCTATGAATTATCAAATTCTGGACTGCGAGGACAATGGCCAGCTCGAGGCCAACAATCAAGGCCTCGTATTCTGCTTCATTATTGGAGACGCGTGATTCGAAACGCAGAGCATATTGAAAATGCGACCCATCGGGAGCCACTAAAATCAGGCCCGCTCCGCTGCCAGTGGCCCGCGACGACCCGTCCACGAAGAGTGACCAAGGAGGCTGGACGTCCTTCAGAGTAACAGGAGATTTCATCTCTATCAATGCTTTAATTTTTTCAGGATTTGCCTCAATTCCACGCTGGCCAACCATGAACCCAAGAAATTTCCCTGCAGACACTCCAAACGCGCATTTTTCCGGGTTTAACTTCATTTGATACTTCCTCATCAGATCAAAGGCTTCTCGAAGATCAGAAATGTGGTCATCTTCAACGATGCTTTTCACGAGCATGTCGTCAACATAAACTTCCATATTACTACCGATTTGAGCAGCGAATATTTTGTTGACAAGACGTTGATAAGTGGCCCCTGCATTCTTAAGACCGAACGGCATCACCTGGTAGCAATATAGTCCTCGATCCATGATGAAGGTAGTATGCTGGCTATCAGGTGGATGCATCATAATCTAGTTGTAGCCAGAATAAGCATCCATAAAACTGAGGAGAGCATCTCCAGCTGTTGAGTCGACCAACTGGTCGATCCGCGGTGTCGGGAAGCTATCTTTGGGACATGCTTTGTTCAAGTCTGAATAGTCGACGCACATCCTCCATTTGCCATTAGCTTTCCGGACGAGAACTACGTTCGCGACCCACTTTAGGTAGTCTACTTCTTTTATGAAATTAGCCACGAGCAGCTTCTCAACTTCAATTTTGATTGCCATTTGCCTTTCTGCAGTAAAGGCACGTCGACGCTGGTGTACGGGTTTATGCTTCGGGTCAATGTTGAGACGATGTGCGATGACATTGGGATCGATGCCTGACATATCTTTATGAGACCAAGCAAACACGTCCTGGTATTCAGTGAGGAAAAGGATCAAATCTTTACGGTGGACACTGGTTAAGGAGGACCCGATGTACACGATCTTAGACGGATCGCCTTCAGTCAGGTGAATTGCCACTGTTTCCTCCCCCGGAGTTCCTGACTTCAGAGCATTTTCTCTCGGATCCAACGAGGTGGGGGGGGGGGGGGGGGGGGGGGGGGGGGAACGTCGGGTGAACCTTGAGTTATCTCCATGACGGGTGTCGCTTGAGCCTTCTTTCGATCTTGGAGGGCTATCTGGTAGCAAGACCGTGCCTCCTGTTGACTTCCTCGCACGACCCCGATACCATTTGGGGTAGGAAATTTGACACACAGATATGAAGGGTGCAAGGCTGCCCCGACCTTAGTAAGAGATGGCCGCCCCAAAATGGCGTTATATGCTGATTTTCGATCCACCACGAGGAAGTTGACGAAGACGGTGGTCTTCGCTGGACTTTTTCCAAAAGTAACTGGGAGATCGATGCTCCCTTCAGGTGTTACCACCTCTCCTCCAAAGCCGACGAGGGGGGTCGACACTGGCTTAAGGAGGTTTCTGGCAAGAGCCATTTTATTGAAAGCCTCTAAATATAAAATGTCAGCTGAGCTACCTGTATCCACTATAATTCGATGAGTTAGATAATTCGATACCTTTAATGTGACTACGATGGAGTCTTCATGAGGGAAGTGAATTCCTGCTGCATCTTCGAGGGTGAAGGAAATTGGAGGATGATTGGCTTTTGACGAGCTAGACGACTGTTCCAGCCAATAGATCTGCTGGGATTCTTTGGACGCCTTTCGAGCGTATGCTTTTCTTGAAGCTTGAGAGTCACCGCCACAAGCTGGTCCCCCGACGATGGTGCGGATCTCTCCCGTGGGTTCAGCGTCCTCTTGGTCAGTTTGATGATGAGGCGGTTCCTTTTGACGAGATGAGGTCTTCGTCCTTTCTGGTGATTTACAAGCAACATAATCCTGGAGATGGCCTTTTCGAATAAGGGCTTCGATATGGTCTCGTAGAGAGATGCAGTCCTGGGTTCTATGCCCGTGATCTTTGTGGAAGTAACAGAACTTGCTCTTATCCCTCTTCTCAGGATCGGATTTGATCTTTGCGGGCCACTTTACATATGGCTTATGTTTAATCTCCATTAGGACTTTTTCATGAAACCGATTAAGAGGGGTGTAGTTATGGTATTTACCAGAGTAAGGCTTCTTGGGAGAACGATCGCGCTGATCATGACGATATCTCTTATCTGTAGAAGAGGTTCCTTCTGGTTTGCGTTTCTTACTTTGTACTCCATGGCGTGTCAATGCGACTTCTTCTGCATTGATATATTTCTGAGCTTTGGCTTGGAACTCTGCCATAGTTTTCGGAGGGATTTTATCTAAGGCAAACCTGAATTTCTCGCTCGTTATTCCGGCAATGAGAGCTGTAAGACCCTTTTCTTCAGTGTAACCCTCAGTTTGGACGGCTTCGGCCGTGAACCGTACTGTGAACTCCTTTATTGTCTCCCCATGTTGTTGTTTCAGATTCATCAGATGGGAGGCTGGCTTCTTAATGCGAATGCTTGCCATGAACTGAGAAAGGAATATCTCCGATAACTAGGAAAAGGAACTGATGGAACGAGGCTTTAACCCCCGGAACCACGTACGAGCTGCTTCCTTCAATGTTAAGGGAAAAGCCCTACACATGATTTCTGAACCATGTCCCTCCAACTCCATGAGGGATCTGTATGTCTCCAGATGTTCAAGAGGGTCGCCAATACCTGTATACGGGGTGATAACAGGCGTTCGATACTTTCTAGGCAACGGGGCTTCCATAACCTCGCTGGTGAAAGGGGACTCGGATTGATGTATCGCCGTCGTGACGGCAGATGGCCGATTCGCCTAGTATCGCTGTTCCATGACATCAAATCGATCGTGGATTCTTTTGAGGTCTCCTTCCCATGGTAGGGTATAGCTTGATGTTTCGGCGGTGGAGCCCTGCGGTTGAGGTTGTCGAGACGAACTAGAATGTATAGAATGTGGAGACGGTACAGGGGGATGGCTGCCAAGTGGTGGGACCTGTGGTTCATCCATAGAATGTCTAGATGCCACTAGTATGGGCTGAGGTGGTAACCCTTCGGAGGCTTGTCTCTGAGGTTCGGGGAAATGCTGATCCAGCCGATTTGACAGCGCTTGAACTCCGGCATTTAGAGTCAGAAGGGTGTTTCCAAGGAAACGTTAGACATCGTCTTGATTTCCAGAAGCCTCCAGTAATGGGTTTGTTGACGGCATATTCGGGGCTCCTTGAGGGATGTTCGTCGGATCAGGTGGAAGGGCAGGTGCAGATTCCGTCTCATCGGGCGGAGGTGGTGGCTGCCTTGAAGTTGAAGGATGAACGGCCTTTTTAGGAGGCATCTCCGAAGGATTTTGAGGATTTAGATCGATGGTTAGAACGATTGATTTTGACGATCAAGTCGTTCCCACGGACGGCGCTAAACTGTTAACGTCAGATTTTGTAGTTGGATCCTCCAGAGGCTCACCTTCTCTTCACCAGAGATTTCCCTCCGCCAAACCTGAAAGAAGGCAGATAGCAACTAAGGGTGGCTGGGGACCAGCCGTTAGCCCTCCGATGCTAAAGTCAGGCCAAAGCAAGAAGAAGAGAAGCCAAGCAAAACGGGACAGAGAGCGAATGTTGTGTGCGTACCTTCCTCTTAATGGAGTCATCCCCTTATATAGATACGAAGCGATTCAATCTGTATCGAGATCCCGCTGATCTCGAGTATGATACGAGATTCTGCTGATTTCGTGGGATAAGATCCTTACCCTTAATGACGAGATCCAACCAAATTACTTACTTCGGCAGTCACGTCTCTTGATAGCAATCCCTTGAGATCCGGAATCAGCGGGGAAGATAAGCCCAAAATCGCCCTATACAGGCTGCTGGTAAGCGTAATAGTAGCGTTGATTACTCATGGAAACCGTAGTTGGAGTGATAACCGGCGAAAAGGAAGGAGACGCTGACGAGACGGAAACTACCGAAGTGGGTGTAACCCTGCTTGGTGTCGCAGAGGGATTGGACAAGCTGCTCGACGGGAATCGGGTGCTGGCACTGAAGGCTAAGAGATGTTGCCGCAGGAAAGCTGCTCGCATGTTGGAATGTGGTCGCGAGTCCAAGTACTCACTCACTTAGATGTAACGTCTTTCAACGACTTGTGAGAAGGTCTGCTCGCAGATCGAGCTTTGCCGTATTTGACTATCGGTTATGAGAACTCGAGACTTGCGAATAGCTGCTCCGTATTTTTCAATCTGCGACTCCTGATCAGGTGAGCTCGAGAGTCGCAGTGGGTGTCCCACACTTATCCAATATTCGACTCTCGATCAGATGATCTCGAGAGTCGAATGGACGTCCCGTACTTATCCATTCTACGACTCCCGAGCTTACGATCTCGAGAGTTGAACCGGCACTCCGCATTTACCCGTTCTGCGACTCTTGATCAGATGATCTCGAGAGCCAAATGGGCACTTCTGCGTGAAATCTTATCTCCACCATTTTGCCTATAACACCAGCACACCGCCTTCATCACTGACCGAGGCCTGTATTGCTACCAGGTAATGCCTTTTGGTCTTAAAAATGCAGGGGTCACTTATCAGCGCCTCGTCAATAAAATATTCGCCACACAAATCGGCAGGAATATGGAGGTTTATGTCGACGACATGCTCGTGAAAAGCGTCGTAGAAAACGACCACCTCGCAAATCTTCGAGAATCCTTTGACTTAATGAGTAAGTATCAGATGAAGCTAAATCCAGAGAAATGTGCGTTTGGTGTGTCCATTGGAAAATTTCTTGAATTTATGGTTGGCCAACGAGGAATTGAGGCAAATCCTGAAAAAATAAAAGCATTGATCGAGATGAAGTCTCCGACCACTCTCAAAGATGTCCAGCGTCTGGCTGGTCGCATTGCATCGTTGAACAGGTTCATCTCGCGGGCCTCTGACAAGTGTTTACCCTTCTTTAAGCTCCTCCAAGCCACCGCCAAATCTGATTAGGAGTGGACACCGCAATGTGAAGAAGCGTTCCAACAACTGAAGCAATATATGAGTACACCCCTCGTTTTATCAAAACCTGTGGCACACGAGCAACTTCTTCTTTATTTATCTGTGTCTTCTATGGCCGTTAGTGCCACTTTATTAAGAGAAGATTCCGGGGTATAAAGGCCCGTTTATTATATTAGTCAAGCAATGGTGGATGCCGAAACTCGGTACTCTGATATGGAGAAGTTGGCCCTCGCCTTAGTCACTGTTGCCCGAAAACTGCGACCCTACTTCCAAGCCCACGCTATATTGGTGCCAACAAACCATCCGTTAAGGCAAGTCCTCCAGAAACCCAAGGTCTCAGGGCGATTAACTAAATGGGCAGTTGAGATCAGTGAGCATGACATATCATTCTGCCCCAGGACCACCATCAAGAGTCAGGCCGTGGCCGACTTCATCGCCGAATTCACATACTCCTCTTCCGGTGATAACCCTACGATCCGCGACCAGACCCCCTGGTCGCTCTTCGTGGATGGGTCTTCGTGGGCCATCGGGAGCGGCGCGGGCTTAATCTTAGTTGCTCCATACGGGTCGCATTTCCAATACGCTTTACGACTTGATTCTTGCATCTTAAATAATGAAGCAGAATATGAGGCTCTGATCATCAGCCTCGAATTAGCAAACGTCCTCTCGATTCAGAGTTTACTTATTCATAGTGACTCTCAACTCATAGTCAATCAGGTACTCGGCGAATTTGAGGTGAAAGAAGAAAGGATGGCTCTATATAAATCCCGAGTGCTCATCCTGCTCGTGAAGCTGAAGCATTATTAAATGATCCATATCCCTTGCGAGAAGAATAAACTCGCAGATTCTTTGGCAAAACTCGCTTCCGCGCCAGAATCTGAGTTATCATAATCAATATCCATCGAGCACCTTCGTACTTCAAGTATCGACCAAGCTACTTCCGGGCAAGTGATCGCGGTCCATCCCTCTCCATGTTGGATGGACCCCATTGTCCTCTATCTCAGGGATGGACATCTTCCAGATGATAAAAAATTCGCTCGACAAATCAGTCATCGAGCTGCCAGGTATACTTTACAAAACGGAACGTTATTACGTAAGAGTTTCTCTTTGCCTTACTTAAGGTGTCTTCACCCAGAAGAAGCACATCGTGTTCTGGATGAAATACACCAGGGGGCATGTGGTAACCATCTAAGGGGATGATCTCTAGCATATAAGGCGATGAGGCAAGGGTATTATTGGCCCACTATGAAGGCAGATACGATCGAATTCTCTAAAAAATGTGACAAGTGCCAGCGATATTCTCCTATACCTCATGTATCGTCCAAGCAAATGACGCCAATGGATAGCCCTTCGCCCTTCGCCCAATGGGGAGTCGATATCATCGGGCCCTTACCTACCGGGAAAGGTCAAAACAGGTTTGCAATCGTGGCAGTCAATTACTTCACCAAATGAGTCGAGGCAGAACCATTAGCCCGAATCACCGAAAAACAGACCACTAAGTTCGTGTGGAGAAATATTGTATGCCGTTATGGGCTCCCTCACACTATAATCACCGATAATGGAAAGCAATTCGACAACGCCGCTTTCACAAAATTTTACGAAAAATGGAGGATACGCAATGTTCGCACCTCCCCATATCATCCTCAGGCTAATGGGCAAGTTGAAGCAGTAAATAAAATCATCAAGCACCATTTAAAGACCAAGCTTGGTGAGTGTAAAGGCATGTGGCCAAAACTCCTGTCAGAAGTCTTATGGGCCTATAGGACTACGACTCGCACGTCAACAGGAGAAACCCCTTTCTCCTTGGCTTTCGGCACCGACGCGGTGGTTCCGGTCGAAGTTCAGGTCCCATCATATCGGATCGAGCAGTATGACTCCATTTGTAACCAGGAAGGTCTGAAGCTTCATCTCGATCTCTTGGAAGAGTGGAGGGATGCATCTCAACTTCGAGCAGCAGCTTATCAACAGCGCATCGCTCGTTATCGTAATGCTAAAGTCTGACCTAGAGCTTTATAGCTCGGCGATCTGGTCCTTAAACAGAACCTCGGAGTTCCTGCTCATTCGCTGGATCCAAATTGGGAAGGTCCATATCGAGTCATCAAAATTGTGTGACCCAGTACTTATTATCTTGAAGATATGCAAGGAAGACCCATACGTCGCCCTTGGCACGTGTAACATTTGCTACGGTATTTTCCCTAATTCGATGTAAGTTTGAACGATATTCGAATAAAGGTGGATTGTCTTTGGGTCGCTACTCCACTTTAGTGGACACGAATAGCCCCGAAGAGAATACACACATTCTCTTAGCCAATTCTCTACCCTTGGTAGAGTCAAAGTCTTAATCGATAGACCAGTCTATCTCCACGCAGATATGGTCACCAAGACCCCCGCATTGAGCCTATCTCATAACTACGTGAGTTAAGTACGAAAGCACTCAGTATACAAGAAAGGAAGAACGAAAGAAAGGAGAAATAAGATGCCAACAACATCATCAAAGGTGTTTTCTCATTCATCTTAATTGATTAGAAAGTTAAGTTGTTTACAAACGTAAAATTAATACATGAGTTAGGCAAAGAAAAGAAAGATAATCATTCTCGTGCATTGGTTGGAGGAGAAGCGACACTCTCGGCTTCAGGGCCCACTTCGGAGACCCCTCCAGCTAGAGTGACCTCAGTCACTTCATTCTCGGCAGCTGCTCTTTCCTCCGCAGCTATGATGGCCGCGAACTTCTCGAATATACCCATATCAAAAGATAGGGACATCCGCTGCACTACTCGTAGTGCGAAGTCGCGACCAGCATCGTACGACTCATATCTCTCATCGTCGTACAGCTGCGAAGTTCGAAACTCCATGATGGCTCGGACTCCTTCTTCAGAAAGCATCTTGACAAGGGCTACTCTCTCCTCATCCCAGTGGATCGAGTCGTCCTTGAGCTGCGCGAGAGTTAAGCGTTCTTTGTCCAGATTGTCGCTAACTTCCTTAAGCTGCGACTTGATTTCTGCGAGCCGCTCCTCCAACGAGATCTTATCCTGACGAAAGATCTCTCTTTCTCTTTCTGCCTTCTCCTTTATATCCATGAGTTTGGCGAAGTTGGAATCCAAAACCTGATATCTGTCAGTCAGGACTTGGATCTTCTCGACGAGGATCTTCCTTTCCTCAGTCATCTTCGCGATCAAAGTCTCATGAGACTTGATGACTTGGTCCCTTCCATGGACTGCCTTCTCCAAAGCGACCCTTTTCCCCTCAACCTCATCTATTACACGACGGGCGGCAAAGATATCATACCTCGTTCGTAGGATGAGGTCCAAGCCCTGTAGAACAGAAGGGGGTTATGAGACAAGTATTCGGAAGTTAACCGAGAAAGCAAACCACAGGGGTAAAGTAAAGCACGTTTTACCTGGACCATACTCACTCCCGCGTCAAGGAAGAGGTTTTCAGGACTTGGTTCAAGGAGGGCGCCAAAAGTCTGGGGGGAGATGTTGTCGAAGAGGAATTTGCAGATTGGGTGGAGATGGCTGGGGACGGTGAATGTTCCAACTCCAGAGGGCTGGGCTACGACTAGCCCAACTGGGCTCGCATCTTGAGCAGCGGTCTGCTCGCGAGTAGGAATCATCTCGTGAGCACCTTCAAGCTGGGGGAGTTATCGGCAACATCAATGACTGGGGGTTCAGGAGGAACCATCGGTGCAGGAACCGCTGGCGCAGCCACCGCGGTCTCAGGGAAAGGGGCTTGAGTAACTCCGCCCGTCCGATTAGATGGGTGAGAGGGACCGGCAAATGTCTTCTTCTGCCTCTTCGAGTTTGTGCCCTTGAGGCGAGGCAGTAACCCTCTCTTCTCCCCGGCATTTGTCATCGCGACCTCCTCGTGAGATATTAGTCTTGCCGCTGCGAGTCGAGAGGCCGACAGACAAGCCTCGATATGCCTGTCGCGAGCAGGCAACTTGTACACCTTCACGATCTTCTCGTGAATTCCTCCCTTCAGGTTCAGCTTCCCCAAAGTCGGGATACCTACAAATACGAGCAGAGGTTAGAAATGCAAAAAACCATAAATTGGCTCGCGAAACCTGCGAAGTGTGAAACTGTGCCTGTTGAGCTCTTAATTGTGCATATTCTAACCCCAATTCATCACTCATTATACAAGATTTTCATGATTTAAAGACTAATCAAATACATGTTTTGTGATTGTAGGGATGAGAGCGGACTTCACTCAATTAGAGACCAAAAAGGGGCCATTTGGAGCCTTTGATGAAGGCCCAAGGTGGACCAAAGAAAGAAGAAAGTAAAGAGAGAGGAAGGAGAGAAGAAAAGAAAGAAGAAAAACAAGCAAAACTGGGTCCGACCGGTCAAGACCGGTCGGCCAAGAAGGCCCGACCGGTCATAACCGGTCGGATGCACTCCCTGGAGCAAGGCCAGCCTTGTCCGACCGGTCATGACCGGTCGGCCAGCCCTGTCCGACCGGTCGTGACCGGTCGGCCATGCAAGTTTCAGACTCCAGATTGCATACAGCAGGCCATTCCCGTTTCTGACTTTTTGGACCATTTTTCTGAAGCCATCTTAAAGATATTTGGAAATCCAACACATCCATGTCAAAGAGGAGCTCGACGCCGAACTAACCCAAGTGGTTTCGTGTCGATCGGAGCTACGGATTGATCGTGGTGGCCAAAACAATACGAACTGTCCAGAAAGTTTCAGATTTCGCTATTCCACTCTGGGCCGGTCCAGGTGGCCCATCATTGATGATATGAAGAATCTACTTTGACCATCTTTTAGACCACATCCATATATGAATAACCACAAAAGTTTCAGATCAAAAGGATGTGTGGTTTGATCGTACCGGTTGAAGAAAGATGGACCATCCAGAAAGATCCAACTGCGCAGAGTTTATAAAAGCCCTAATTGTTCTAATTTTCGGACCACATTCTGGGATTGTTTTGGACAATCTAATCCATCTATCATGTAGAGGAGGAAGTTTTCTACTAATGTTCCAAATTTGGGATCAATCCGACGTCTGTACACTCTGGAGCGTTGGAAGCAAGATGACTGGTTCTGAAGGTACCCTAAGTGCGCGATTTTGAGAGGCGGTCGGTGATGTGATTGGTGGGCCCATTCAGAGGACAATCTTGGAAATCTAAATCATCTATGAGGAAGATCACATTACAAGGAAGCTACAAATCGATTTTGAAGGCAATTCGACCATTGGTTAAGCCGTACCAAGCGAAACAAATTCTGCTATGTTGCTGTACTATTGCTGCACTATAAAAGGGGGTGCTCTCTTCTATTCCAGGGCAACCAAGGACGTGGGGAGCAAGGAGTTCAAGTCATAGGAGGCTTCCTAGCCTCCTCCAGCTAGTTTTTCTTCCTTTTCTTAGTTCTAGTTTTATTTTTAATATGCTTTTCATTAGCTAATCTCTTAGCTAGAGCTAAGAGGTGAACCTTATAGTTTTCTTAGATTGTTTAATTCGTTTTGTTGGTTTTAAGTATGGAATTCATGATTATGAACTATGGTTTGAAGTTTATACAAGTTTTTGAGTAATTTTTCTTAGTCTTGTGATGACTCATGGATGTTTGGGAGAATTACTTAACTTCTTAATTCGTTTGTAACAGTCTAGACCTGTATGATCCGAGGAATCGGAGTGCACTCTAGTACTATGCTCTTCATAAAGGGACTTCCTACCAAAGTTCTATTTTACTGATTTTCTGAATATGTATGGATTGTGCATGTGATTTGAATCTAGTTCAAATCATGATCTAGCCTTGTCTTGTGACAGGACTTGAGGATGGTTATGATTGTGAACTAGACCTTTTGGAAAGGGGAATGGCCTATGCAATTGAGCATGCTCAGCTCAGCCTACATTGAGTGAATCCTATGCATTGAACTTACATATGACAAATTGTTTGGTTTAACAGCTCTAACATCTGACTAGATAGATCTTAATATCGATTCTAGTTGAGAAAGTGAGAAACCATAGCGAATTATGCATCTAAGGAGAGCTATAAGTGGATCCTTGATGCTCTAGTTATCTTTCCATTATCAGATTTTCTATTTTATGTTAAAAATCAATTTCACAAACCTCTTTGATTCTAGTTATTAGGATAGTTGGAATTGTTTACTTTCTTCCCTGTGGATCGACCTCGGTCTTACCGAGTTTATTACTACTTCGCAACCCTACACTTGGGGAAGTGAACAGTGCCCACCTTCACAGAAAAAACGGCTCACGCTAGGGCCCCTAGAAGTGGATCTTGTCTCAGACTCCCAGCTCTCGGAAGCATAGAACCAGCATTTTCTCCATCCAGGGTAATTTGAAGAGGGTTTCCCCAGGACAAAGTTGTCCCGGTGCCAATAACAGAGGTAATACCAGCCTTCGCTAGAGGGCGCCTTCTTGAGTTGGTACATTCGGAGAAACTCTTCGGCGGTTAACTCCCCATTACCAGCTTGCGCCCAGAGAGCGAAGGAGCTTAGGATTACCCTCCACCCGTTTACAATAAGTTGCCCAGGGGCAATCTTATAACTCCAGAGTACGCCGCGAATGAAAGGGTAGAGGGGAAGTCGCACCCCAAGAATGAAAAAGTATTCGTAGAGGGCAATGCATCCAGGGGGAGGAGAATCCGGGGTTTCTCCCTCTCCGGGTAACCGGAGAACGACTGAGTCAGGGACCTGATATTGCTTCCGCAACTCACTCAGCCGTTCCTCCGTCATTATGGATGGGTACCCGGACACGGAGTACCTACCCGCCAGAACCCTCGCATTGTTGGAGGAAGAAGATTCCGGGGTGGAATCCCCCAGCGGGACGGTCTCCTCATCAGAATCTCCAGCCATGGAAGTTTACAAGATAAAAAGAAGAGAGGAAAAGAACACCCTGGAAGAGAAGAAGAATGAGGAAGCGGAGTTATACCAGAAACACCGGAGGAAGAGAGTTACACCGGAGGAAGAGAGTTACACCAGGAGAGAGTAAGGAAAGAGGAAGGGTTTTCGAAAGCTTCTGTGAAAATTCAAAGATTTGGCAGACTTCGTATATTTATAAGCAATCATTCCTCAGGATTTGGCGACACGTGGCGATCGTCCATTTGGTGCAGCAGTCGAACAGGCATGGTTATTAAATCCATAGATACGTGGCGGGCGTCTCTTCATTTCCTCTCTGCCGAAAAGCTGCGGAAGGCTGGCGCTCATTAATGCTAGCCCAATCATGTACGGCTATCTTATGGTGACTACTGTGAGTCCAATTTGATGCATACTCTTCACGGAAGTTGAGGCTATCTATTCTTCTATCTTTATGGATAGCCTCCTTGCGCCCTATTCCCAAGGGCTAGCGCGCCTTAGCCAGGCTTTCGACAGTGATTAAGGGTCCTTGTTGGTCTTTGTTGGGCGCTGGAATACCCGACAGCGGGCTTCTTCCAGTTTGGCATTGTTCTATCTCTCATGCCAACGGCATCATGTGTGCCTCGATTCTTGCTCAGGTGCATTCCCCCTACCCTAGTAACCAAAGGGAATCGACGTGACCCAGGTGTATGGCTACTATGTTGAGCATCGCTCCCCTATTGCCTTTACCCCGGCACCGTTGGTTGGTACTCCCCCCAAACATCTGCATGTTATTGAGTGAAAGGGGTGTTCTTCAACAGTGGTATATCTAGTACTGGCAAGTTCTCATTCCGTTTGAATCGTAGCTTTCTAGAGACCGCGTCCCCGCTACGAGAAGTCATGCATCCTGGTTTCTCCTGATCTTTGACTTTCTTTCTAGTTGTGCACCTGATCCCTGTGCACTCTAGCGCTGTCATCTACCTCCGTCTGTCTGTACCTCTAGGTACGAGCGCCTAGCGCCCGACGCTTTATTCAAGCAATAAGACAGTTGGCGGCTTGTAGATGCGGTTCCGGTAATCGTTACATCGACTAGGAGAAGCCGTTCCACGATGGCGATATCCGGACTCCTGTGATTGGGTTCCTTAAACGGTTCTTAAGGATTGTGGTCATGTTGACCCCAGGATCATTGTACCTTCGTTTTCCCTCAACGTTGGTTGTGCAATGATAGTATGTGCATTATCTTTTCTATGAACCAACGTCAAGTTTGAACTATTGTCCAATACCCCAATCATACGAGACGATGTGACACCTTTTTGTTCCTTATGTAGGTACCGGCCCTCAGCTACCCAGATGGCATCGACTCGTGAAGAAAAAACACGACACTCAATTTGACGATGAAACCGGACACTACAAGAAAGGCATAAATAAGGCACTCGACTAGCGTGTAGTTCCTTTTTTTAAGTAGTCTTATCACAGACGTGACACTTTTCTTTTTTTGAGAAAAAGATAGTGGAGTATTGTTGTTTTTTGTTGTGTTCAAGAGCTCTGCTGTAGCAACTCTTTTTTTTGCATGTAATTCAAGCGCTTTAGTACGGAGGGGAGTCAAATTCTTTATTTGTTCTTTCATGTTGCTGGTTTTTGACTCTGTTTACCGGTTTGATGTTTCAGTTTAGAAGCTCTTTTGTTTTTCTCTTAAACTCACACCAGCAACAGACCACCATCTTATCTTGAGGGCGCCCACCATCTTCCCACGAAAGTGGGGGTCAAGGCGAGTGGACCAGGGAATAAGGTGAATTGGTCCGGGAGGTGAGTTCCGGCCCTACTTCTTTCTCTGCTTTCTGTATCCGCTCGACTAGTTCCATCGACGTGATTATGGAAACCACTTTTTCACTGAATCGAGCGCTTCCGAGGTCGGTTGGAACACTCTCGACTATTGGTGTTTCGAATCAAACCCGGGTAGATATGCAAAGTTTGCATAGCAGTGTACTTGATGAGTAGGAGTAGACAGATCCGGAGACGTACTTACAGGCTGTTTTCGAAGCCTCGCCTATTGTATGTATCGGCTACGTCTCAGGGATTCTACCTTTAAATGAAATCAAACATGCAGCGGAAAGACTTTGCAAGGAAACCATACATGTTTCACATTGTTCGTGTGAAAGTGAAAAAGCGGTCCTAAAAAAGGAAATCCACCTCTGTTCTGTAACTGTAAGCTGCTATCTTGCAAATCGAAGCAAGCAATGGCTACAGTAAGCTCCCGTGTCTAGCAGACAAGGACAGGGACTTCTATAAAGACGAAGATCGACGTTGTTTGTGATTTGCAAACGCGTCATCCCCGAACAATTTGGCTGTTCTGTGTATGGGAGTTGCAGAGGGAGAAAGGTGAATCTGCTCATGATGCGTGGAAAGTAGGGGAAGAGTCTGATTCAAAACCGTCTGTGATAGATCACGTCGAACTGAAGCACTTAAGAAAGAAGCTGAGAACTGCAGGCTCATTCTGACACGGTTCATAAGGTCACAGCACAGACATGACCCGGTTGCTGCTACTGGTCAGGCTCATCAAATGCAAACATGGCTCGTGGTGGCCGTGGTAGAGGCCGCAACAGAGGAGTTATGCACAGCCTCAAAATCTGACTCCAGGAAGATTTTCGCTTTCCAAAGAAAGAGTTTTGTTTTCCGGAGTAAAGAGTTTCATGCTTGCTTGGCGGGCATGGGCAGCAGAGCTCTCGTGACTAAGCAACAACCCCTAGCATACTTTCGTCGATGAAGCAGAACGAGTTCCATGAACAGTCTGACAGGGAAGCAAGCCTTTAAGGACCAGGGCCTTCTACTAGATAAGGGGATAGGAAACAAGCATGGGAAGCAGTCACTCCCACCAAAACATGGTAGGTAGGCAGGGTAGTCACTCTTAAAGCAATAGCATAGAAAGTGGGAAGCGAAAACAAGCGGAAGCTGGAGCTCCCGGGCAAGCAGCATGGGAAACGACGGTTGAAGGGGTTTTGAGTTCGAGGGAGAGCAAGAGAAGTAGGTGTTCAAGTGGAGCGAAGGTCACTGCGTCGGTCGTCCGACGACAAGAGAAGGAGCTACTGACGCGAGGAAGGAGGGCAGCCCTTCGGGAAAGGGGCCGGGAAGGAAGCGGGTCAGTGCATGAGAAGTAGGTGCATGGGAAGCAGGGCAGGCAGCAGTCCCACAGGCAAGGGAAAGAGTCCCGGTTAGCAGGTTGATATTGCCCTGGTTCATTCTTTGGTTCTGTGAGAACCTTGACATGCGAAAAGGTGAAATTCCTTTCGGGGTCAGAATAGTGACTATCGATCACATACCGCTATCTCCCATCTAAGTCTGACTTTACTGTCTCTGTTTCTGTGAAAGAATCGGTAGAAAGGGGAGCTGTGGCCTAGGACTCAGATTCCCGTCCTTCAAACGAAGCACCAGGAGCCGTCATCTCTCTTAGAAAAACAGTTGGAACGCGGTCTTATAGCACATCATAAACGACTTTCCTCTTCTTAGGTTTTTATGTACCGCCCACCCCCAGCCTATGGAAAAGAATTCATTCTCTTACCAGTTCAGTCTCTGATAAAAAAGTGAATAAATCTTGTCTCAAGAGCGCTAGGGCAGGAGGAGGGGAACGAAAGAAATTGGATAAAAGAAGGAAGAAAAACAGAAAAGTATAAAAAACAAAAAGGAAGACTGAAGAACATTATTGTCGGAGAATCGGTTGTTGATTAGATTGGGAAACAACGATGGATCGCCAAAGCTCGCCCATGCTTACCTTGCCTCGATGAACCGAGGGAACTCCTTAACGCTAGGGCTTCTGTCAAGGGAAGCCTTTAAAGCCAATAAGTCCAGTACACCTGCCATACGGAGATCCCCTCCTCCCCTCATGTCCGATAATCCCTCGGGTTCAACCGGTTCGGAACAGAAAAGAAAAGATATTCATTCTTTCGGGCCTTCCTCAATTCCGCAACTCATTACTCTGGATTGGGGTATGTTCGTATGCTTTTCGAGGTAAGACATCAATGAATTTCCACCACTCCTTAAGGAGTGGCATCTGACCACAACATGCCACGAAGGGAGAGCTTTCAATCCAAAGGAGTTCCATCTTACTTGATTCGCCTGCCTTGTCTCTCCAAATACCAAGATCTGCCTGCCGTCAAACTCCTATTGATAGGCCAGAAAAAAAAAGTCATTTGTTGTCCCAAAGAATAGGAAGATGAAGGCCCCCCTATCTAGATGATATTCGAAGTTCCTATGCACTCTACATCCCCCGGAGGTGCAGATAAGCTCGTTAGCATGCCATTCCCTGCTCTCCTCTAATGATGTAAGTTCTCACTCCATTTCTCCGTTAGAGTCCCGAAGTGAGGGGGATGGCGAACAACGAAAGAAAGGTTATAGGTTGGGAGCTCCTCTTTCTTCGATCAATAGCAAATCTAGCAAGGCAGTCCACTCTCATTGAAGATGGGATGAGCCAACAACAACAACTACTAGCTCCTCTATTGGTGGGAGTTATGGCTGGTTCCTCCATTCGAGTTGCTCACCGAGCGAGGGCGGCTAATCCGGTCCATGTCTATTCCTTATCGTCGATGACAGCTCCCTTCGATACCAGCAACCACTAATGACCTTTATCCGCTGCCCTGGACAAACGACCTTTTGGGGAGGGAGCTGCTAGCAACCGATCTCTTCCAGCCGGAGTGAGTTTCCGGTGCATTTCCGGCTTCTCCTGTTGAGCCAGGGAAGCAAGGCACCTTTCAATCCCTACTTATTACCTGACCTCGCCGAGCCCGAAGACGCAGTGGAAGGGAAGGCAAGGTGACCAGAAGAAGTTGGATGCGAGGAAGGAAGGCTGGAATCTCGACTGAATTGAGTTCTCGACCGGGCAACAGAGGCGAATGGAAGCAAATGCCACCAGTATTTCCCACCAGGTAAATACAAAATTCAAGGTGAGGTTCATCATCCAGAAAGTTTTGTCCGGTAGGCGGGAATAAAAGGATAGTCAACTAGACGCATCGGCTGCAGGAGGGAGAGCGACTTCTTCTTCCCCCAAGGACTGCTTGAATCGTCGAATCGAGGCACCCATCTTCAGTCGACCAATAATGCATTTCTTGCTCGATGAAGCTCCGCCTATCGAAGAAGAGAAATTCTTTCTGGTGCTGGCCCTGGAGTACTGATATTGAGTCGACTCGACCTTCCGTGGTGCTTGGGACTACAGGCCAATCAAGAGTAGGGATCAGTTGAACTAGAGGCGGGTGCCGATCAAAGAAGGTAATATCCGCCTACCTCTCCTTGAGAAGTTCATGGCAGGAGGGCCAGTATTCGACTAGACGGGAACCGTCGCGTCGACTAGACGGCGAGGTAATGAAATTGAGTAAGATTTACCGGGGAGGAGATTCAGGCTTGTGCTGATGGTGTTGAATAACAATGACACCTATCAATCTTTTTATGTCCGGTGAGGGGTATTGATAGGACTTTTTTCGACCGCAACCAATTGGACTAACTCGGAGAAGAATCACTCAATAGGGTGCCTATGCCCCTCCATCTCGGGGGATTCTAGCTTACTTGAATAGGGCCAGAGCACAAGCCAAGCCAGCCCATCGAGACAGCCAAAGCTTGATAAGAGTATACTGCTCGGGTCCACCCGATCATGAGAAAGACTGTAAAGCCACTTCACTCGATTTATGACTGGGGAGGCGGGAGGACAAGCACCGAGCCTATCAGTTTGGGGAATTAGAAGCTTACTAGTGGGGAATGCAGGCCGAGGGGATGAAAGGGTAGGAATATATCTCTTAAGGCCGGATACCACTAACAGAAGGGATGGCTGGAGGGAAGGTATATCTCATGATCAGCCTATCTTCTAGTTCTGGCCAGTAGGTAGGTGAGTGGAATAGGCGGATATTTTCTCTTCCTCTTTGACAGTAGAATGAAGTAAAGCAAAGCAAAGTCTTCCTACTTCTCACCGTTCCGGCCGATATTCAGATAGATGGGGCGGGGCGGCAGAACGAATCATTGAACCACTCCTGTCACCCTCTACCGGCATTGGAATAGAAAGAGGGATTGGAAGTAGTTGTTGGAACATTTGGTGTAGGAAGGTCGCTAGATGCATCGATGCCTTACTCGGATGCGGAATTGAAAGAACCATGCCTGGCTGGCCTCCTCATCAACTCTGTGTGTCTTTCGAACCCACCTCACCGATAGGAAGCATTGGCCCTGTGGAGTTTTTTACGAAGGCGTAACTTGACAGGCCCGGACGGCCGATTCGGAAGGGTCTGAGCCTCGGTCGGCTGCCCTACTAGGTAAGGCAACCGCTCACCTATTTCTTTACGTCTTTTCGACTGGGCGGACCTTTCATTGAGAAAAGGGGAATGAATTATCCAGCAGAGATGGCATCCATTAGGTTATTGTCGGCTCTCGCTGTGGCTCATCATCCAGAGGCGGGTTGAGCCCCCTTGCACGGTGAATCGAATAGAGGTAATGCAATTAAGCAGCCCGCACGTCGTCGAAGCGGGAGTGGCGAAATAAAGAAGTCGGAGCTCACTCCTAAGGGTTGGTCGGCTGGCTTGTCATCCCGTGAATCGGGCTAGACGAGTGAATCTAGCCATAAAGACTTTTTTGTTGCTTGCGTATCGTACCCGATCCCTCCTTCAATCATCTCTATTCCCCAGAGACAGCCGCTTGAAAGAGTAGAAGTCGGCCAGTCCGTAGTCATAGGGCAGCTAAGCTTTCAGGCAAGGGAGGTATAGGATGAGATAGAGAAAGTCTTTCCAGTCCTACAGCTTCTCTAGCTTGAGCAGCTTGAGCAGTAAGTAGTCTTTACCTTTACTAATTTATACGCGTCAGCGATCAAAGGTCAGCATAACAGGGCAAGCATGAGGAGAGCCATAGCCATTGAGTGACGCCCTGAGTCTTGAGGTCAGTAGGTCGGTCAGTCCTCCTGAGTAGAGACGGGCGGCGTGCTCCATTGTTGGTATTGCACAGTCGGTCCAGCATGAGTAGATCCAGTTTAGTCCGAACAGTACTCTTATCCCGAGTCGAGTAGTAGCCTCATGGAGGAAGACGAGGAAATGAATATTGAGTGGATAAGATAAGATGTTTATTGAGGAGTAGGCTTAACCATGCGGAGGAGAAAGACCAGTGAGGAGCACCTTTAGAACCGTTATATGCCCGGCAAGTCCCAGGAAAGCCTCAGTTGGGTAGGTCAAAACTTCCGGTATGGGACAAGCGAAGCGATCGGCCGGTTGGTGAGTCTGTCCATTTTGTGGAGTGAGGAAAGTCAGTTGATTCCGTTCCTGAGGTTCTTTCTTCGCAAGAGTCAATGCTAATAACGCAAGACTGGATGAAATACCTGAATGCCAGGCAAGCTCGTCAATCCCGATGCTAGCGAAGCGTCACTTCAACTAGTCCATTCTCGAGGCAAGCCGGTAAGCCACATGAGCCAGTAAGCCACATGAGGCGGCGGCACTTCCATTCTCGGAGGGAGGTCCCGCATGAGTAGAGGCGCGCAGGCAAGCGAATAGGAAAGTCGTCTTTATCCGCGGCAAGCATATAAAGTACCGAACAGCCCGAACTATGGATAGACCGAACAGCCCGAGGAGTAGGCTTCCCGATGCGGAGACTCTATTCACGCTGAGGAGTCTAAAGCCCGACCATCCCGTTCCGAACAATGGCTCTACGGAACATTCTCCCGACGAAAGCGTCACAAGTGGGCGGCCCAAGTGCGGAAGATGTAGCTACGGACCATGCCGAATATGTCTCTGCCGAAGAATGCGGAACCTTAGAACCCGACCGAACGACGTTCCGACCAAGTGGTGAACAAGGCCGAATAGTCCGAACATGCCGAACCTGGAGGGAAGGGAGCTTTCCAATGAGTAGGAGGCTTCCCGATGCGGAACTCTATTCCTTAGGTTCGGAGGTCAATAGGTTCATAGGTCCATATCTTACGGAGGTGAATAGGTCAATAGGTTTGTAGGAGGAGCCTTATGTCGTAGGCCCTTGCCCAGTGGATAAGAAAAGATGTTCCTTTCGGAGAATCGGTTGTGATTTCACAGAAAAAGATTGATAATTTGGTATTGGATAAAAGCAGGCGCGGATCTATGAATAGGAGATGTTGTGCGAGTATCTACAGGCCCTAAATTATCAACAGGCTCTCCAAGAACGTTGAAAATTCGTCCGAGAGTGGCTCCACCGACTGGAACACTTAGAGGAGCTCCCGTGTCAATCACTTCCATTCCTCTCATCAGACCATCTGTAGCACTCATAGCTACAGCTCTCACTCGATTATTTCCTAATAATTGCTGTACCTCACAAGTCACATTAATTTGCTGACCGACAGTATCTCGACCCTTAACTACCAAAGCGTTGTAAATATTAGGCATCTTGCCCGGGGGAAAAGCTACATCCAGTACCGGACCAATGATTTGAGCAATACGCCCCAGGTTTTTTTCTTCAAGTGTGGAAACCCCAGGACCAGAAGTAGTAGGATTGATTCTCATAATAATAAGAAAGTGAAATATGTCGAAATTTTTTGCGAATATTACCGAATCGAAAAGAAATGTCCGATAGCAAGTTGATCGGTTAATTCAATAAGAAATGGGAGCTAGCGCTTGATTTCGTTGGTACCATCCAACCGAATCCAATTCAATTGTTTACTCATTCAATGAGTGAATTTTCAAGTTCAACCAACTCTTTTTCAAAATATCAAGTAGATGAATAAGAATCATGAGGAAGTGTTTCATTTTTCTATCATTATAGACAATCCCATCCATATTCTCTATGGAATTCGAACCTGAACTCTATTCATGATTCATTATTTCTATCTTATTGGCTGTTGTTCCTTATTTCAGGATATTGATTTCCGCCTATTCTTGTTTTATACCTTTTCATGGATGAATTCTGCCGATTTTCACATCTAGGATTTACATATACAACATATATCACTGTCAAGAGTCAATTTCTTATTAAAAAGATATTTAGATGAAAAAAAAAGGGGGCATGCCCGAGCTCAAAGGCAGGAGCTTAAAGAGAAGAGGCTGAAAAGCCTATTAGTCAAACGCGCTCAGTAGTTTTGAAGCTGGGCCGCGATGGATATAACAGAATGGATGGACGGCCTCCGCAATTGTCCTCCATGGGTTGGGCATCACAGAGAACTGGGGTCCGTGGCTCTGTGGGGGTGCGAACGTACCAGTTCCTCACAAACCTCAGCTGTCAACAGTCTAAGGGCATATGTACGCCCAGGTCGACCTTCCAACGTCTTAACGTAGACCCTGCTTAACCCAGTAGCTTCTGCGACTGATGCCTCGGATACTTCAACTTATCAATTTCTGACAGTGGCTGTTCTGGTCACTGCATCATACGAGGCCAAGACTTCTCTCACTTCAGCATCCTCAAATTCCAAATCCCTGGAAGCATGGTCCAGGAAGTTTCCCATGGTAACATACTCGTGCGCTTCCGGCTATCTCTGGCATAGGATCAATAATCGTTCCAGCAGGCACTTCTCCTGTTTGAGCATAACTCGCCCGGCCTCCTGGGTGAACTCTAAAGGTCTGGGATTCGACACAGGGAAAGACTCTCGGGAATTGCAGAGAGAGTGGATAGGAAGCAAGGGTGGTCGGAGGTGTGCTGAATAGGTGCGGGTAAAGTATCTCAAGGGTCGTGTTTACGAGCAGTCATAATGGCTTTCGAACTTAGAAAATTCAAATGATGAAACGTAATTTATCAATCAATTATCCTTGGAAAAAGCACAGCTAACGGCAAGAGCGTACCTGGAGGATGTCACGGGCTGGCAGGTTCCATGGCAGCATCCTTGAAACTCACACGAACCGCTGAATCCTTGTCAGCACGCCGCCGTCAATCGCCTGAATCTTCTTGTCTCACGCGAATCGAATGATCGATTCGCATTCAATGGCCCATCCACTTGCTGTCTTGTCGATCTGCTGACTCACTGCTTCATTGAGCCGATTCGCGTTAACGCGAATGATAGTTCTGAGTTGCCTTAACGCGGATGAAGTATGCTGTCCGGAAGAACGCGGAGCGTTCGCCCTGATTGATGCGAATGAACAGCCAGCCTGATTCGCGTTAACGCGAATGACCATGCTATGCGGATCCGCGTTCAGGCGAATGGTCCTTGTCTGTCCACCGAAAGTCCATGCGAATGACAGTGCCATTTCGCGTTAACGCGAGGTGTTGATTCGCGTTCAGGCGAATGAGCAAGTTGAACCGCCGCGAATAGACACGTTGGATCGCGCTAACGCGGATGGCACGCTTGATTCGCTCTATCTGCCAAGGGTGAGTATTTTCAAAAACAAATGTTTCAAATAGTCAGCCAATCATCCATGCGGTGTCTACGAAGATTAGACACTGGACTCCTATACACACATGCGTGCAGGCATAGGGTGTATCATTTTGTCTCGGTTAGGACTCGATGCATCAAGATACAGAGAGTAGCTGTTCACCAAAGGGGTACTGAAAGGACTTCAAAGCTCTAACTAACACAGACAAAGAACACAAGTCAAACGCACAGAGAGGTCAAAGGGGAACAATCCGAAGGGTGGAAACAGGGTGATGGAACTAGAAAATGAACCGCGGGGAACATCTCTGAGATGTTGTGTTTTATTGCTCTGGGGTTCTGAATAATAGAAACACTCATAGACAATCACAAGCATTCACAAAAGTACACAAGAGGAGATATCGCAAGGCGAATTTTATTCCAAAGATCCTGAGATCTTGTACATTCCAGGCTGTGGTCTGGCACGAGCCCTTAATTACATCAAATGGTCGATGACCCTTGATTAAAAGGCAAAAGACTAGTCAGCGGGCCGGGGACTATGGTCTCAGAGTTCATGGTCGCGGGGACCTGTGTTTGTGTGGTCACGGGGACCTGTATTTGTATGGTCATGGAGACCTGTATTTGGTATGGTCACGGAGACCTGTATTTGTATGGTCATGGAGACCTGTATTTGTATGGTCGCGGAGACCTGTATTTGTATGGTCACGGAGACCTGTATTTGTATGGTCACGGAGACCTGTATTTGTTGTGTTTTGTTATGGACTGATCCATCTTTGTACAAGTCGGATGTCTATGTCCCATGTTTTGTCCGGAGATCTGGGCTGAGACTGTCAGGGTTTATGGCTGAGATGGACGACTCTGGGCCCGCGCCTGTCAATGTAGGGACAGGTGACCTCGGGAAGTCCATTCTATAGTTGTGTGTACCTGCGCAGCTCAACCAGCGGATGCCGTTTGGATGGGTAGTGCATCGACTGTTCTTAAAGTGTCAGTCTTTAACAAATCATGTGTGATAGTTTAGAACTCTCCTAGCATGGTTTATCGTATTAACCATAGTCCCCTTCGCTTAGTCCGGGCCTCAATCCGGGTCATATTGTGATAGTTCATGTAATGATGATGCATCAGTATGGTCCTGGGCGCTGGCGGCCTCTTTTTGGGAGGATCGCTCAATTCATCTCGTCGGATCGGATCGGGCTCCGAAGGCTTGTATTCTGCTCACTGGGTGGCCCGAATGGGTCATTTAACCGCTCCATTGCGTCCGAAATGCTTGAAATACCAAAAATAGGCCCAAACGGGGCTAAAAACGTCGTAGAATGAAGATTTAAAGGTGCTGGAATGAACGCTCAAAGTGCTGATTTTTGCGATCCGCTGGCCTGATTTTACTGATGCGTTGGGGCCAGCGCGTCCAAAAATGATTGTTAAAAATTATCTATTTCATGATGCGCTAGGCTATTTTTCTGACGCGCTGGGGCCAGTGCGTCCAAAAATGATTGTTAAAAATTATCTATTTTCATGATGCGCTAGGCTATTTTTCTGACGCGCTGGGGCTAGTGCGTCCGAAAATAACTTCGTTTAGGAATGTTCATTTTTCTGATCCGCTGGCCTATTTTGCGATGCGCTAGGGCCAGTGCGTCCGAAAAAGATGACTTTTTAAGTTGATGATTTGTTTGATCCGCGGAGGTTTTTTCCTGATGCGCTGGATCATTTTTGTGATGCGCTGGGGCCAGCACGTCCAAAATGATGACTTAAGTTATTTCATCTCCGCACCTGTTATGGTCGAAGGTGCGATTTCCGGCGAGGGGTTTCGGTGATCAAAAAAGGGTTCCGGCGGTCGGAAAAAGGTTTTCCGGCGAAGAGGTTCGGCTCTCTCTCTCTATCTGAATCTTGCAAATGAGGTGGTGGGAGGGGTATTTATAGCCTAGGTCGGCCAGTAGGAAGCCTACACGTGTAGCGCGTCGAGAAATCTTGCCTGCGCGTCGAGAAAATCACTCGGCGCGTCTGAAAATGTCTTGGTTGAGATCCTGATTTTTAGGACGCACTGGCTGTCAGTGCGTCCTGAAATTGCTGAAAGTGCCTAATTTATTGGACGCGCTGGGGGCAGCGCGTCCTGAAATTCCTGATTTTTTGGATGCGCTTAGGGCAGTGCGTCCTGAAATTCATTTTGTGAAACTTTCCGAATTTCCTGATGCGCTGAATAAATTTTCGGACGCGCTGGAGGTAGTGCGTCCTGAAATTCATTTTCTGAAAATGACTGAATTTCACGATGCGCAGGCTATGGGTTTTCTAGATGCGCCGACGTACTCGTGTTTTGGGAAATTGGGTTTTACAAAACGAAGGGCTTGTGGGGCCCGCCTTGCGATGAATGTCGATGCACTGCTCCTATTTTTCATAGTTGAGGTATCCCTCCCAAATTTGGGGGTTTTTTTATCATGATGACCGGTGGGGTCCACCACTGGCCCAATTTCTCGCCTTTTGGTTAAGCATGATGCGTGTTGTGATTTTTTACGCGATTTTCGATGCACTGGCCCAAAATTCCACCAAGTGATGATTTGGGCACTCAGAATCGTTGTTTCGAGGATCCTCACTTTTGGGACCCCAACACAGGGGAGGAAGAACAAAGACCACACTCAATATTCTGTACAGGGGTAAGGTAGTGTACAGAGGGCTCAGTTGAGTCTTCAATCTCTCCTTCCACTGCTTGCTGGTTAAGGCTTTTGAATATGGCTTCAGTCGATACCCAGGAAATCCTTGTCTTCACCATCTATGTGCCTGAGTCGGACAGTCCCATTGTTACAGCAACTATTTCATAAGGCCCCATTGGTTTGGAACTTCCCCGGGAAATCTCCATATCGTTCATCGTATATAAGGGCCCCCGGCTGAAAGACCTTTGGTCTCTTGCATCGTGCCATTTTCTTCTCTGATCGTGCACGAGCTGTGTACGGTGGAAAGCTTCTCTCCTCATCTCATCCAATGAGAAGAGCTGTTCAGCTCTCTGCCTCTGTGCTTCATCCAAATTCAGATCTAGCTGTGCTGCGATATAAAGTCATCTCTCGTTCGATCGGTAGCACTGCTGTTCTTCCATACACCGAAAGGGTGAGAGGCCGGTAGTGGTTTTCCAGGTGGTCCTAAAGGCCCACACAGCGTCCAGGAGTTTCTCCTCCCAGTCTGTTCTGTGTATACCAAAAGAGAAGATTCTCGAGCTCTCTTTTGCTTACCTCTGCTTCTCTGTTCCCTCTAGGGTAGTATGGACTAGACTGAAGATGCGTGATACCTTCTGCAGCAACTGATTGATAACAGAAAAAAAAAAAAGGGGGGGGGGGGGGGGGGGGGGTGCCCCTGTCACTTACTAGACTCCGCGGGGTTCCGAACCTGGTAAAGATCTGCTCATACAAGAATGCTGCCACCGCATCAGAGGTTGCGTTCTTCATTGGCTTGACTTCCACCCACTTAGTCACTCCACGCAAACCAGAATGTGTTTGCTCCCGGTTGAATGGGTCCGTCCAGACTCCACATCTCAAACGGTTCAACTGCTATTACCGGGTGATAAGGCATGGCTCCGCTCGGTATGGGTCTGCCCTGGCAACGATTACAGCTTCTGCTAAATGACCGTCGAAAATAGTCGGCCAGTAGTAGCCCTACTGCAGTATCTGGTAGTCTACTTCCCAGCCAAGATGACCTCCGCCGGTTCATGCATTTAAGTCATAACAAAAAAAAAGGATTTCCTCCTCAGTGAGGCATCTCCTCATCACTGAGGCCTGTCCCAGCTTATACAGAGTTCCATCCACCCAGGTGGTGTATGGTTGACTCTGTTTGGCTAGGGCCTTTCGTCGATGAGCAGGCCAATCGGAGTGATTCCTGAAACAATCAAATGAGCAATGTCAGCGGAGTAATACCGTTAACAGAAAACCGACGTTTCATCAGGAAACTGTTCACCACATCGTCCAAGGGCGCTGAGTCTAAACGACGACGGAACGGTGATCAGCAACTGGTTTCTCCACAAGAGGTTGGTTTCGCAAACTCCTGAAGTAGGATGATCCACCTGGTGACTCTAGCATTGTTAGTGGTCAGACATTATTTGATAGCGGAGTGATCGGTGTGAATAAAGACCCTCGACCCGATCAAGTAATGTCTGAACTTGTGTTGTGCGAACACAACAGCTCGGAACTCCTGTTCCGTGACTGCGGGACTCCACTTCGTCCTTCTACTGGCAAAATCAATTGCATTCTCTAAACCTTGGGCTGGCCTCTGCCCCAGGACAGCACCTAGTGCTTTCCCTGACGCATCAGTATGGATGTGGAATGGCTCCAATCAGGTCCCGACAAGGGGGACAGGTCTATTGGTTTTTTAGTTCCTTTATGGTTTTTTTTTCTTTTCAACATTTTTTGAATTTCATCCATATTATCGCCCCATAATAGTGGCTCTTTGTCCTCCTTCAAAACGTATGCACATATTGTTAGCCACGCTTTATGAAACTTTACATCGATCTGGGCACCCTCAAACTCTTTGAATGCATTTCTGAGTTTTTCGGTTGCCGTGTACCTGCTCGCAGTCTTGTTTAAAATCCCCACGTGAAAGTGATACCCCTCTTTCTCATGTTGTTTTTTCGCAACTATAATTGTTGAGCAGAGGAAACATTCATTAACCCTTTTAACAATAGAATCTCGCATTAACTGCTGACTCTCGGCGTGACTTAAAGTTAGTAATATATATGGTCTGATATTAGAATGACGTCTACTTTGACTTCTCATTTGACCTCCTCTAATTCTCATTTGATTTATCATCTTGTCGTCGTTTTTTCCTTATCTTCTCACGGATATGCCTGTGTTTTTTCCACAAAAATGGTTGATTTTTCTTTAGTGCATTTTCTTTTTATAGCTTTTTTATAACTGCACTCAAAGATGGTCACTCTCCTCTTGTAGTTGAAGTCAAGCGAAGGGCTCCCCCCTCGGCAGGCCTGCTATGCTGCCGAGCCTCTTTTCCTTTCGGCTACTCTCTATCCCGAGTTGCAGGCTTTCTTCCTTCTATCTTTCCTGTTCCTCTGGCTTCTCTTTTCTGAAAGGGTCAAAGGACCTTTCTGTAACGACGACTGAAGGTGCCGTCGAAAGTCCTGTTGTCTAATCAAGATGAATACCAGGCTTTCTTTGAAAAAGGAAAATCTGTTAGGTTCTTCGTGGCTGCAGCCCTGAGGCTGGTATACTTAAGATGAACTCTTTCGAACTTCAAATCTCCTAACGTCTGCCAATACAACTCAAAATATATTCCCATTCAGCAAACTGCCCTATCCCAGCTCTATGCCGCAAGCCATCTCGAAAGCGTTCTCGCTTATCAGTCCAAGAGCAATGAAAGAAACCAATAACACCGCTAGCGTTGTCGCTCGGGCCTGACTTTTGTTCAACTCAAGGGGATCAAAAGTGCCTCCTTCGATATTTTGGATTTCCTTGGCTACTGTTTTGTGGATGTTATTGTCGCATACACAGGCATCGCCCATGTTCTGATTGGAGCAAAGCCTTTCGACAACTGTTTCTCGGACGGCATTCACCCATTGAGGCTTTAGGCTGTCAAGGGGTGTTAAGTTGATTACATCCGGCAGATATATCCACCATACCGTAAAGCCCATTAGCAGACATAGAACAAAGAGGAAGGAATGCCATTTCAGGTGCTTCACGAGATCATCAAAAGACTCCATCACATCATAAAAGATATCTTCCCCTACGTGCTCCTTGATTTTCCCTACGTGCTCCTTGATCCGGGAGCTCTCTCTTGTCGCATTCAATAAGCCAATGTCCTTTTCTTGGGGGGGTATCTTTGCCAATGAGGCCTTCCTGCTCCTGTTTTCACCCAAAAGGACAGAATCCACATTTCCTGTTAGTTGGAGAGCCGCCAGTTTCTGCCAAATAGTCGGGTTCAAGAAAGACCCTCCACCAGTTGTTTCAAGAAATGAATCAGATCTCCTAAGGGGAGAATTGCCTTTAGGTAGCTGGGAATCAAGCTGCTCAAACCTAAGTACTTTATGCGTGGGTACCCATGCGTTGTTGAACCTTTGCAACGTAGTACTTCTTCTAGATGAAGAAGGAAATTGCACAATACTGCTATTAGTTCCACTGAGTCTCGTTTCGTCGTTCTTATCCATCCCATCTGATTTAGCCAAGAGGAAGTTTCTTTTTAACAACGGGATCATGTTCAAGTTATTCTTTCGTTTCCTTCCTTATCAGAGAGGGGGCCCTTAGGGAGCGGGGCTATTTATTGAAGGGGAAGACTATAATACGAGAATTCTATCTTCCACTCATCTTCTCTTTCCTTTCTGTAACTGTTACAACCGATTCTCCGATGTCATTTTTTATTGAATTTGACATTTTTCTTTTATTACGTCATCAAAATAGTTAATAACTATCTTTAATATCTCTCGATTTGAGGGTTTGAGTTCCCTTTTTTTTGGCATGGCGTGCCTCTAGTTACTCATTTTGAGTTTGGCATGGCGTGCCTCTAGTTACTCATTTTTGGTTTGGCGTGCCTTAAGATATCGTTTGTAAGTTGCACTGTTCCCGGTCAGAATGTTGAAGGTTTCTCTTCCCCGGTAAGAATCTTGAAGGTTTCTCTTCCCCGGTAAGAATCTATACTTGAAGTAAGCTCATTCTTGGGCGGTCATCATCTTTCTGGTCTCTCTACCCTGGACATTTCAGTATCATTTTATACTCCTATGATTGGTTCTCTGTAACATGAATCCGAAAACATACAGTAAGGAGAACGGCAAGGAATAGAGCTTCCTGTGAACTCTTTTTCCTAGGAATTTTACTAATGTGCCACTACCCTGTATAAAAGTACCTTAATATCCCTCTAGCATACTAACTAGAGAACGACATCAATTTTACTCTAAAGGGGGACACATGTGTATGAGTACTTTTTTTTTTCACAGCCGTAGACAAAGGGGTGGATTTTGCCATGAAAGTGTGGAAATCCAGTTTGAGATTGTGGGCGGTTTGTGGTCAATATAGAGTTTACACATGAAGAACAGAACTAGGTCGTCTGAGCTCGTTCCTCAAGCCATCCTTCCCCACCCACCGCCCTCGCCCCATCAACAGCAATCGTCCAGGTATTAAGTGGACGACTGTTGGGTTACAGAATCAATGCTTCAGTGATCCATGGAATCAAGATCATCACTGTGGCGCAAAGTCATTGAGAGGGGGAGGTTTTGAAATTGTACATTTCTATTTGAATGTGCAAAAGGAAACCGTTGAAATAGAGAGCCCCGCGGCCATCCATAAATACAGCTACAAGAGAATGCTTCTTAGTCGATCTATCGAGATATAATGAAGTGGTAAACAAGTCAGTGTCTATCGGTGTGGTTCTCCGTCATAGGAACATCAAAAGTGTGGTAGCATTCATTAATGGAGCGTAGCGTCACTTGCTTGCGTTAAAGAAAAGAAGATGCAAGCAAGTCGAAGAAATTCAACCATCACTCAGTACGTTATACGAAACTGGCTTCCGGAGGATAGCATGGAGGACTTATTGCATTAAATAAATAATAATCCCATTTTGTTGCGATTAAAACAATCGCAAAAAAAATCAGTATCTTTCTCGTTCAATAGCGATATAATATCGGAACTACAAAGGAATCAAATTTACAACATGAACAACTTATCTACCCTACCCGTTACTCCACTTTCATATAGTACACCCTCGATTGTGTACCTCATCTAAAAACGATTCCACATTCAAGAAAGAACCGGACCGGACAATTTTCAGTAAGAAGCGGGCTACTCCCCGAAAATGCCCGTACCGTAGGTTCGTTTGTCGTTGGGGTCAACTTTCTTGCTCGTTCTGCTATCTTTGAGTAGGAGATGTCTTCGCTTTGATCGCGGGGAATAGATAGAATTAGGTAGGGTTCCGACAGAGGTGGGAAGTCAAGTCAGGTTTGGAGGCCGAAGACGGCTAAGAAAGAAAGGGACATTGGCTTAGCTTGGCTTTAGTTAGAGGGACCATTTACCCTGCCCGTTTAGGGCCTTTCTTGCTTCTGGTCTGTATTTAAGCTTTCGTATCGTACCAGGGTAGCTGTAGGGAAACCCATTGCTGGATTGAATCCTTCCTTTTTTAAGAATGATGAATAAAGGAACACATCTTGGGAATTCCCTTGGTGCTATCAACTAGTGGAGAGAAGGGACTCTCCTAAAAGAGGCCCGAGCAGAACGGCTTCAGTGGCTTTAAGGTGGTTGGTTCCCCCGCCGGGGGTTAGGGGGGGCTTTCTACGACTCTCCGGTTGGTGATCTAATCTCCCTTTCCTGCTTGTTGCCTTCGGAGAAGACCACTCCGGTAGTGTCTATCCTTCCTGGCCACGTCACTAGATAGGCTAGCCAGATTCCATGCTTCGCCATCCAGCTAAAGCGAGTCATAAGTCCAACAAGTCACGACTGGAGAACACCCGCCTTTAACCACTCTCCTCTCTGGTTAATACCTCTTTCCTTTCCCTTTCCTTTCCTAGCTGCCTTGCCTTTGTTAGTCGAAAGCTAGAAGGAAAGAAAGAAGGTAGTTATTCCTATTAGTCAGGAAAGCTAGGCAGCTAGTGACGAGGTGCCCTCCGGGGCTTAATGGCAGATTAGATCTCTCTTCTCTAAGCCTTAACGGAGGGGAGAGGAAGGTATTCATTCCTATTAGTCATAAGGATAGGAAGGCAGCTAATGAGACCGTTCCACCCCTATCTCTTAAAGGCTTCCCCTCATCTAACAAGGAGAATCACTTCGTTACACTCCCCTTAAAGAGCTGCCAGAGAGAGCCGAGCTATTCCATGTTGCCGTGCCCTACCTTCAAAGCTAGCTGACCCGGAGATACAACGATGCAACTAGTCTATTCGCACCCCCGCCGCCTCCCTAACCCCACTGGGGGAATCCCTAACAACCACAAGCCGTTGAACTCGAGCTTCTAACTCGGCATTCTATGTTGCCTGATCTTTATACAGAATTCGAAGGAGTTCGTTCTCCTTTAAAAATCAGTCTGATGGTCAATCAATATAGAGGGAGGGAGAGCGTCATACCTGAAACGGAGAAAGAAGGGCTGAGACCTACTTAGTTAACGCCGAGTGAGAACCAGGTTGGACTAAGAACAGATTGGGTGAGAAGGAAGCGATAGCTCGCTCGACTGAAAGGAGAGGAAGCGATGGCTATGGTTGTCTATAGGAAGTTGTGTGTCGGCTAGCACTCGGGAGTGCCAGGTTTCTTGATCGAAAGCCTCATCCCTTATATCTTTAATGCACGGGGCCAATCGAAGCCCTTTTTTGGTATAATAGGCAGGGTCCTTTCGATTGAGTGCAAGATGGTAGCGATCGTTTCTACCGCCTTCACAGGCTCAGGCAAACAACGGCGCCAATCCAATAGTCAGGCACCAGGCTCACAAGAGTCGGGGACAGAGCGAGGGAGGGACACAGCGGGCACAAGAACCAGCCGTCGTAGTATCATCACAGAGATAAAGGCCAGAGACCCCCTTCCTGGTTGTTTGGGGTGAATCGGCACACCTACCCGACCAATCTATGCAGAGCTAGGTGGCACGGCACGGGACCTACTTATATAGCATGGGTCGCTAAAATCGAGGTAGCATGTCTAGTGGACGAGGGCGAGGAACAGATTGCACTCGATGTCCCTTCATGAATAAGCTCGCGAAGGCATTTCTACCGAATACGAAATTCAAGTACCGGGCGGGGAAGCAGAGGCTGCAACTATGGATACGGCAAGGAAGCTAGCTCGGGCTATGGTTTCTCAGCGGAGGTTCGAGTGCCCCGTAGCTCGAAACTGAGTTTGAGGAAGCTACCCGGCCGTATACGTAAGGTGCAACAGAGATGGGGAGAAGTACCCGGGAAAGGACGTGAACCGAGTGGGAGCAGCCAACCACTTTGCGAAACCATATGCCCATCCGAGTGAGCCTACCCACTCTCAGATCGATGGGGGAATCATCGCTAAACACGTTCGAAATACCAGAGATGGAACTAGGTATGGGTAGGACCGAAATCCTTCAAATCCGGACTCCGAATAACCTATGAGTGAGCCGAGCGATAACCATGAGCACCGAGCCACCTGTCCTCCACCGTCACTTACTAGCTTATTCCATATACCGACGGGTCCGAAAACCATGGACTAAGCTTTGCTTATGACCACGCTTGTTGACCATGCATGTGTTTGATCCCCTCGACCAGACCGTCGCCCGCGTTCTCCCTTGCCCGAGGTAACCGAAGTACGCGAGCTGAGCTGCCGGCTAGCCGTATCTCTCTCGGCCCGGCCAGGGAATGGGTGGGGTGATGCCCACGAGGGCTTGGATCACGCTTACGATCATCGGTGGGAACTAGGTCTCGATCACGATCTGGATCTGAATCTGGGGCATAAGGAACTGGACCAGCTCCATCCACTGCGGAATCGGAAGAGTCAACCGAACTGGCTATGCCCTCTCCGTACCTTGTGTGGGTGCTTCCCCCGCCTTCGCCTATGGTACTACCGTAGCTACCGGTGGTGGTACCTCCGCCTATGCGGGTTCTGCCTCTGCCTCAGTAGCCGCCTTTGCTTATGGTAAATCTGTATCCGCTGCTGTCTCCCCAGATACGTCATCGTGGGTACTCCACTAGGTCTGGTGGGTATGGAACGACTTGAGTTGCATATAGCTAACGAAGGTCGGGACTGGCCTAGGCGCAAGGCCCCCTGTTCCCTCCACCGTCAGCTTCTGGGTAAACTGATGGTGGGTATCAATAGATCTCTTTTCCACCTAGGTCAAAGGGGTATGCCGCTATATATGCTACACTGAAGTATGCTCCTAGGTGACGCTACTGGCTTTGGATCTGCCTCTCGAGCACGAGGGTCGTATTCATCAGGCTATCGATCACGAGCATCAGACTCTGTTGAATCACACTCACGAGAATCTGGGCATGGATCTGGCTAGGGGTATGTATCTGTTGCTACCGCGGGCTATGGATCTGTCTTTACTGGCACTTGGTCTTGATCATTTTCTTCAGATTGACATATAATTTCTCTCTTCTCAGAATTCCCAACACACAACGAAGGTGTTCTAAGTGTTCGTCTTCACTAGCAAATAGTATGCCGTGCTTTCGCTCCGGATGGACTTTCAAGTAAGAAAAATGGGATTTTGTAAAAATTCTCAAAATAGCGTACTCTCCAAGCAAGTCAAGTCCTACCTTTTGCATGTGAAACAGTACCCCACCTAGGTATACGTCCTTATTAATAAGGGGAGTCTTGTTCAGGAATGTGGATAATGAAAACCCGCACTCGCAGAGGTTCACATCATCTTTATATATGCAATTGGTTGAATAAAAAAATAGATAAGATAAAGACTGCTGACTTTGAATAAAGAAGAAGCCCGGCCGTCACTCACTCCTTCTTTTTCTGGTTAGCGTTCCGGTCAGCAAGACAAGACAGATGTTGATCGTTTTGATATTGGATTTGAAACTGAACTCTTTGTGTGGGAGACCTCGGTAAGAGACAGCCAAGGATGAGAGATCAGTAGCAGCTAGGTTGAACCCGAAGAAGTTGGGAACCATTCGGACCCATCAGCTGCAGCCGCTTTCACATATGTATCACCGATTCTCCGACAGATATAGTAGGAGTTCCGTAGTATCCGTCACTTCATCCATTTATCCGTAGCATTATTGGCGGTATCCTTTCATATCGGGAAATTCATCCCACTCACCCAGGGCCGCACTCGACTGTTATGGAGAGGTATTAAGACCCCTGTGTCCCCTTGGGACCCTATGCCCCACCGAAAGGCCCTTCTTCGCCATCACTCCGCCCTCCAATTCGATTCCTCCACTGGACTAACCGGAATGTTTGCTAGTGAATCGGTGGATGAGAAAGACTGCGATGTTTGAAGTTCGGGAAGAGCATGTAGGAGGTGTTTGAATGAGGGAATGAAGAGCCAGAGGTTTGATTCGAATGAGGGACGGGAGTCACTGGCCCTATTCGAGTAAAGCAAGTACAGGGATTTGATTGGACGACCAACTCATCGTCGATTTGAAACCCCTCAAGAACGAAATCCCCTCGAATCCATCCATTACCGGAGGCGGAAGCTGCTATCCTTAATGCCTTGACTGACAAAAACTCCCCTTGATCCCAGCTTCAAAGGTCTTGTCTCCCGCCTCGCCATTGGTTTACCCTGTTTTGATCCCTCCAATCAAATGTATTCCGAAAAGGAGAGAAGAAAGGATAATCGATCTCCTGACTGGCCAATGCATTCAATCGAAAGTATTCCCGTGCTATCATATGCACGGATAGTAGTCTCACCCCGCCTCTCGTTTGAGTGAATCGTCCAGCCGAAGAAAAAGATGTTTGGAGTCAATGCCCAACTTCTTCTTCCCTAAAGGAAAACACACGCAACTAAGAGCCGGAGTTACAGTCTCGAAAGAGACCTCCCTCACTGGCTTCCTTACAACTGGAAGAACTGGACACGGAAGTGCCTATTCCGTACGCAGAGAAAACTATACCCTGACATCATAGTTAACCAACATAACAGTAATAAGCACTAGAAGGCAAGGAAACCTGTTATAGGCAAAATGATGGAGATAAGATTTCACGCGGAAATGCCCATTTCGTCCATTCGACTCTCGAGATTGTCTGATCGAGAGTCGAATATTGGATAAGTGCGGGACGTCCATTCGACTCTCGAGATTATATGATCGAGAGTCGAATGTTGGATAAGTGCGGGACGTCCATTCGACTCTCGAGCTCACCTGATCAAGAGTCATAGATTGAAAAATACGGAGCAGCTATTCGCAAGTCTCGAGTCTTCATAACCGATAGTCAAATACGGCAAAATTCGATCCGCGAACAGACCTTCTCACAAGTCGTTGAAAGACGTCACATCTAAGTATGTACTCGGACTCGCGACCACATTCTAACCTGCGAGTAGCTTTCCTGCGGTAATATCTCTTAGCTTTCAGTACTAGCACCCGATTCCCGTCGAGCAGGTTGTCCAATCCCTCTGCGACACCAAGCAGGGCTACAACCAGTTCGGTGGTTTCCGTCTTGTCGGCGTCTCCTTCCTTTTCGGAAGCTATGACTCCAACTACGGGCGTCTCCTTCCTTTTCGGAGGTTATGACTCCAACTACGGGCGTCTCCTTCCTTTTCGGAAGCTGTGATTCCAACTACGGCTTCCAGCCGGATTTCAAGGGATTACCATCAAGGGGCGTGATTGTTGAAATAAGTCATTGGGTTGGATCTGACTCAAAAGATCCTATCCCACGAAATCAGCAAATTCTCAGTATCGTATGCGACATCAACGGGATTTCGACATCTCACGTAACAGATTGGATTGCTTCAGATCTATATAAAGGGGTGGCTCCATTAAGAGCAGGTACGCACACATCATTCAATCTTGGTCCCGTTTACTTAGGCTTCTCTTCTTACTGTGGCCTAACTTAAGCATCGGAGGGCTAACGGCTGGTCCCCAGCCACCCTTATTTGCTGTCTTGCTTCAGGTCTGGTGGTGGAAATTCCTGCTGGAGTGAAGGAGAAAAGTCGGAGGATCTCGTTACAAAATTTGACATTAACAGTTTGGCGCAGTCTGTGGGAACGACTTGATCGTCAAAATCAATCGTGTTAACCACCGATCAAAATCCTTCGGTGATGCCTCCTAAAAAGACTGTTCATCCTTCAACTTCGAGGCAGGCACCACCTCCGCCTGATGAGACGGAATCCGCACCTGCCCTCCCACCTGTTCCGACGGATATCCCTCAAGGAGCCCCAAATATGCCATCAACAAATCCATTATTGGAGGCCTCTGGAAATCAAGATGATGTCCTATTCCTCGGAAACACTCTCCTAACTCTAAACGCCAGGAGTTCAGGCGCTGTCAAATCGGCTTGATCAGCACTTCCCTGAACCGCAAAGACAACCCTCCGAAGGGTTACCACCGCCACCCATACCAGTTAGCTTCCAGACATTCTATGGATGAACCACAGGTCCCACCACTTGGCGGCCATCCCCCTGTGCCGTCTCCACATTCCATACATTCCAGTTCGTCTCGACAACCTCAACCGCAAGGCTCCACCGCCGAAACGTCTAGCTATACCCTGCCATGGGAAGGAGATCTCAAAAGAATCCAAGATCGTTTTGATGTCATGGAACAGAGATACCAGGCAAATCGGCCATCTGCTGTCATGGCGGCGATACATCAATCTGAATCTCCCTTCACTAGCGAGGTCATGGAAGCCCCGTTGCCCAGAAAGTATCGAGCGCCTGTTATCGCTCCGTATACAGGCATTGGCGATCCTCTGGAACATCTGGAAACATACAGGTCCCTCATGGAGTTGGAGGGACATGGTTCAGAAATCATGTGTAGGGCTTTTCCCCTTACATTGAAGGAAGCAGCTCGTACGTGGTTCCGGGGGTTAAAGCCTCGTTCCATCAGTTCCTTTTCCCAATTATCGGAGATATTTCTTTCTCAATTCATGGGAAGTATTCGCATTAAAAAGCCAGCCTCCCATCTGATGAATCTGAAACAGCAACATGGGGAGACAATAAAAGAGTTCACAGTACGGTTCACTGCCGAAGCCGTTCAAACTGAGGGTTACACTGAAGAAAAGGGTCTCACAGCCCTCATCGCTGGAATAACGAGCGAGAAATTCAGGTTTGCCTTAGATAAAAGCCCGCCGAAAACTATGGCGGAATTCCAAGCCAAAGCTCAGAAATATATCAATGCAGAAGAAGTCGCATTGACACGCCATGGAGTACAAAGTAAGAAACGCAAGCCAGAAGGAACTTCTTCTACAGATAAGAAATACCATCGCGATCAGCGCGATCGTTCTCCCAGGAAGCCTTACTCTGGTAAATATCATAATTACACTCCTCTTAATCGGTCTCCTGAAAAGGTTCTAATGGAGATAAAACACAAGCCATATGTGAAGTGGCCTGCAAAGATTAAATCCGATCCCGAGAAGAGAGATAAGAGTAAGTTCTGTTACTTCCACAAAGATCACGGGCATAGGACTCAGGACTGTATCTCTCTACGAGACCATATCGAAGCCCTTATTCGAAAAGGCCATCTCCAGGATTATGTTGCTCGTAAGAATCGATCACCAGAAAGGGCGAAGACCTCATCTCGCCAAAAGGAACCATCTCATCATCAAACCGATCAAGAGGACGCTGAGCCCACGGGAGAAATTCGCACTATCGTCGGGGGACCAGCTTGTGGGGGTGACTCTCAAGCTTCAAGAAAGGCATACGCCCGAAAGGCGTCCAAAGAACCCCCAGCAGATCTATTGGCTGGAACAAGCGTCCAACTCATCGAAGGCTAGCCATCCTCCAATTTCGTTCACCCTCGAAGATGCAGCGGGAATTCACTTCCCTCATGAAGATTCCATCGTAGTCACACTGAAGGTATCAAATTATCTGACTCATCGGATTATGGTGGATACAGGTAGCTCAGCCGACATTCTGTACGTGGAGGCTTTCGACAAGATGGCACTTGCCAGAAACCTCCTCAAGCCAGTATCGACCCCTCTTGTCGGCTTTGGAGGAGAGGTGGTGACACCTGAAGGAAGTATCGATCTCCCAGTCACCTTTGGGGAGAGTCCAGCGAAGACCACCGTCTTCGTAAACTTCCTCGTCGTGGATCGAAAATCAGCATATAACGCCATCTTGGGGCGACCGTCTCTAACTAAGGTTGGAGCGGCCTTGCACCTTTCATATTTATGTGTTAAATTTCCGACCCCAAATGGCATCGGGGTCGTGCGAGGAAGTCAGCAGGAGGCACGGTCCTGTTACCAGATAGCCCTCCAAGATCGAAAGAAGGCTCAAGCGACACCTGTCATGGAAATAGTTCAAGGTTCATCCGACGTTCTCGCCACCGCATTGGATCCAAGGGAAAATGCTCTGAAATCAGGAACTCCAGGGGAGGAAACAATAGCGATCCGCTTGACCGAAGACGACCCGTCTAAGATCGTGTACATCGGTTCCTCCTTAAACAGTATCCACCGTGAAGATTTGATCCGTTTCCTCACTAAATACCAGGACGTGTTTGCTTGGTCTCATAAAGATATGCCAGGCATCGATCCCAATGTCATCGCACATCGTCTCAACCTTGACCCGAAGCATAAACCCGTACATCAGCGTCGACGTGCCTTTACTGCAGAAAGACAAATGGCGATCAAAACTGAAGTTGAGAAGCTGCTCGCGGCAAATTTCATAAAAGAAGTTGACTACCCACAGTGGGTCGCAAACGTAGTTCTCGTCCGGAAAGCTAATGGCAAATGGAGGATGTGCGTCGACTATTCAGACTTGAACAAAGCATATCCCAAAGATAGCTTCCCGACACCACGAATCGACCAAGTTGGTCGACTCAACAGCTGGACATGCTCTTCTCAGCTTTATGGATGCCTATTCTGGTTACAATCAGATTGTGATGCATCCACCTGATAGCCAGCACACTGCCTTCATCACAGATCGAGGACTATATTGCTACCAGGTAATGCCGTTCGGTCTAAAAAATGCAGGGGCCACTTATCAACGTCTTGTCAACAAAATATTCGCTTCTCAAATCGGTAAGAATATGGAAGTATATGTTGACGACATGCTCGTGAAAAGCATCGTTGAAGATGACCACATTTCTGATCTTCGAGAAGCCTTTGATCTAATGAGGAAGTATCAAATGAATTGAACCCAGAAAAATGCGCGTTTGGAGTGTCTGCAGGGAAGTTTCTTGGGTTCATGGTTGGCCAACGTGGAATTGAGGCAAATCCCTGAAAAGATTAAAGCATTGATAGAGATGAAATCCCCCGTTACTCTGAAGGACGTCCAGCGTCTGGCTGGTCGCATCTCATCATTGAACAGGTTCATCTCGCGAGCGTCTGACAAATGCTTGCCCTTCTTCAAACTCCTTCGTGCAACGGCCAAATCTGATTGGAAGTGGACACCTCAGTGTGAAGAAGCTTTTCAACAACTGAAGCGATACATGAGCGCTCCCCCCATTCTATCTAAACCTGTAGCACACGAGCAACTCATTCTTTATTTATCTGTGTCTTCCACGGCCGTCAGCGCCGCTTTAATAAGAGAAGATTCTGGGGTGCAAAGGCCTGTTTATTATGTCAATAGAGCAATGGTCGATGCAGAAACTAGGTATTCTGATATGGAGAAACTGGCCCTAGCCTTAGTCACTGCGGCTCAAAAACTGCGACCATACTTTCAAGCCCATGCTATTTTAGTACCAACAAATCATCCACTACGCCAAGTCCTTCAAAAACCTGAGGCTTCAGGACGCTTGACTAAATGGGCGGTCGAGATCAGTGAGCATGATATCTCATTCTGTCCTAGGACGGCAGTCAAGGGCCAGGCCGTGGCTGACTTCATCGCTGAATTTACGTATTCTTCTGAAGATAATGTCATGACCAGCGACCAGCCTCCTTGGTCTCTCTTCGTAGACGGGTCGTCGCGGGCCACTGGCAGTGGAGCGGGCCTGATTTTGGTGGCTCCCGACGAGTCGCATTTTCAATATGCTCTGCGTTTTGAATCACGCATCTCCAATAATGAAGCAGAATATGAGGCCCTGATTGTTGGCCTCGAGCTAGCCGTTGTCCTCGCAGTCCAGAATTTGATAATTCATAGCGACTCCCAGCTCATTGTCAACCAAGTTCTTGGCGAATTCGAAACCAAAGAAGAAAGAATGGCCTTATACAAGTCTCGTATCCTCATCCTGCTCGCCAAACTGAAGACTTATAAAATATTTCATATCCCTCGCGAGCAGAACCAACTTGCCGATTCCTTGGCAAAACTCGCTTCTGCACCGAAATCGGAGCTATCACATTCGATCCCCATCGAGCACCGTCAACACTTGAGTATCGACCAAGTGACTCTCGAGCAAGTTATATCGGTACAATCGTCTCCATGCTGGATGGATCCTATCATCCTCTATCTCAGAGATGGATACCTACCAGAAGACAAGAAAGCTGCAAGACAAATTCGGCTTCGAGCTGCCAGGTACACCTTACAAGATGGAATCTTGTTGCGAAAAAGCTTCTCCTTGCCTTATTTAAGGTGTCTTCATCCAGAAGAAGCACATCGTGTTCTAGATGAAGTACACCAGGGGGCATGTGGTAATCATCCCAGGGGGCGATCTCTAGCATATAAAGCGATGAGGCAAGGATATTATTGGCCTACTATGAAAGCAGACGCCATAGAATTTTCTAAAAAATGCGACAAGTGTCAACGATATCAACCTATACCTCGTGTACCGTCTGAGCGGATGACCCCAGTCGACAGCCCTTGGCCTTTTGCTCAGTGGGGGATCGATATCATCGGGCCCTTACCTATGGGAAAGGGACAGAATAGGTTCGCGATCGTGGCGGTTGATTATTTCACCAAATGGGCCGAGGCAGAACCATTAGCCAAAATAACTGAAAAACAAACTACTAAGTTTATGTGGAGAAATATCATATGTCGCTTCGGACTTCCTCATACTATAATTACCGATAACGGAACGCAGTTCGACAACGCAGCCTTTGATGAATTTTGCGACAAATGGAAGATACGTAATCTCCGCACTTCTCCATATCATCCTCAGGCAAATGGGCAGGTCGAGGCAGTGAATAAAATCATAAAGCATCATTTAAAGACCAAGCTAAGTGAATGTAAAGGGGTGTGGCCAGAACTTCTGCCAGAGGTGTTATGGGCCTATAGAACCACGGCTTGTACATCGACAGGTGAAACTCCTTTCTCCTTAGCATTTGGTGTTGACGCAGTAGTACCAGTGGAAATTCAAGTGCCCTCATATCGGATCGAACAGTACGATCCCGCGAGCAATCAGGAAAACCTCCGACTTCATCTCGATCTCTTGGAAGAGCGAAGAAATGCTTCCCAAGTACGAGTGGCGGCATATCAACAACGTATTGCTCGTTATCGGAATGCGAAGGTTCGACCTAGATCCTTCCAGTTCGGAGATTTGGTCCTAAGGCAAAATCTTGGAATTCCTGTTCGTTCATTGGATCCGAATTGGGAAGGCCCGTATCGGGTTATTAGGGTTGTGCGACCCGGTACTTATTATCTTGAAGACATGCAAGGGAAGCCTGTACGTCGCCCTTGGCACGTGGAGCATTTGCTACGATACTACCCCTAGATTCGATGTAGTTTATCATAACGTTTTATGAATAAAGTGAAAGATATCTTTTGACCGCTACTCCATTTATATGGACCTGAATAGCCCTGAAGAGAGTGCTTACACATCCTCTTGGCCAATTGCCTACCTTTGGTAGGACTAAAATCATTACTAGTTGGTTGCTTCTCCATTTTCATGGACCTGAACAGCCTCGAAGAGAATGAATACCATCTCTTGACCAACCTTCTGCCCTTGGTAGAATCAAAATCTCAATCGATAGATCAGTCTATCTCAACGCGGACATGGTCTCACGACCCCCGGATTGAGTCTAATTCATTTTTTTTTCATGAGTTAGTTACTCGCGATTGGTGAGAGGAGGGATCGCACTCCGGAATGCGAGCACCGCAGCTCGTGCTCAAATTAGGGCAGCGATCGGGGTCACATCCTAATCGCGAGCAGCTTAGCTCATGCTCGAATTAAAGGGTCACATCTCAGATGAATCCATTCAAGATCAACATAAAGCAAAAAATGAAAGATGAAGGGAGAACAGCAACAAAACAGTAACACTTCCAAAAATATCTTTTCATTGATAATTAGATGATTACAGAGATATGATCGCAGATACAAAAGAGAAGAAAATAAAAGGAAATCAATCGCTTGGAGGAGCCACGCTCTCGACTTCAGGGCCCATTTCAGGAGCCCCTCCAGCCTGCGTGGCTTCAGTCACCTCGTTCTCGGCAGCAGCTTGCTCTTCTGCAGCTATGATGGTCGCGACTCGACCGAATTCCCCCATATCGAAGGATGGGATCATTCGTTGCACCACTCTTAGTGCAAAGTCTCGACCAGCATCGTATGACTCATATCGTTCATCATCATACAGCTGCGAAGTCCGGAACTCGGAAACTGCCCGAGCACCTTCCTCCGAGAGCATTTTTACAAGGGCGACTCTCTCCTCGTCCCAGTGGATCGAGTCGTCCTTAAGCTGCGCAAGAGCGGTGCGCTCCCTAGTCAAGTTGTCGTAGGCCTCCTTGAGCTGCGACCTGGCCCCCGCGAATTGCTCCTCTAACGAGATCTTGTCCTGCCGGAAGATCTCCCTCTCTCTCTCTGCCTTCTCCTTCAGACCCGTGAGCTTCACGTAGTCTGAGTCCAAGGCCTGATACCTGTCGGTCAGGACTTGGATCTTCTCGATGAGGATCTTTTTCTCCTCATCTCTCTTCGAGATCACTGCCTCACGAGCCTTGAGCAGTTGATCTCTTCCTTGAACTGCCTTTTCCAAGGCAGTCCTCTTTCCCTCAGCCTCCTCTATCGTGCGACGGGCGGCAACGATATCACGCCTCGTTCGCAGAATAAGATCTAAACCCTGCAAAGAGATGAAAAATATGAGAGTTCTGGAACGTAACAACAGGTCGAAACAGGTCTTGACGAAGTCTTACCTGAACCATCCTCATCCCCGCTTCGAGGATAAGGTTCTCAGGACTTGGCTCGGGGAGAGAGCCGAAGGCGTGAGGCGGGACGTTCTCGAACAAAAATTTACATACAGGGTGGAGGTGGCGTGGAATCGAGTACGTCCCGCTCCCAGACGGTTGGGCAACGACCAAACCGGCCTGCTCGCGAGGTGGAGGCATGGACTCGCGAGCAGGTCCCTGCTCGGCAGCCGGGACCAGTTCCCGAGCAGGAGTCGGCTCTTGAGGCTCTACCTGCTCTCGAGCCTCTTCAGCTGGGGGGCAGTTGGACCCCACCCCATCTGGGGAATTATCTGCAATGTTGATCACTGGTGGCCCAGGTGCGACCACCAGTGAAGGAATAGTGGGCCCAGCTGGGGCCCCCGCCATGCTCGCGGGAAGGGCAGGCTGGTCGCTGCCCGTGCGGATGGAGGATTGAGAAGGTTCGGCAGGGGTTCTCTTCTGCCTTTTGGAGCCTGTGCCCTTCAGTCGGGGCAGTAGGCCTCTCTTCTCTCCAGCCTTCGTCATTTCAACTTCTCTTCTGGATATGAGGCCTGCTGCTGCAAGTCGCGAAGGAGATAAGCAAGCCTCGATATGCCTATCTCCGACAGGCACCTTATAGACTCTGGCAATCTTCTCGTTGATCCCTCCTTTCAAATTCGGTTTCCTCAATGCCGGGATACCTGTGAGCACAAATAAGGGTCAAACGAAGCAAAACCCTAAAAATTATTATGAGGAAACTGCACAATACGGGATTGTGTCTACCTTCACAGAAAAATCGGGTCACTCCTGGACCCCTGGAGGAGGCAGACTCCCAGCTCCCGGAAGCATAGAACCACCGCTTCCTCCAGCCGGGATAGTTCGAGGAGGGCTTCCCCAACACGAAATTACCCCGGTGCCAATAACACAAATAATACCAGCCTTCGCTGGAGGGAGCTTTCTTCAGACGAAACATACGGAGGAACTCCTCCGCCGTGAGTTCCCCGTTGCCAGCCTGAGCCCAAAGGGTAAAGGAGCCCAAAACCACCCTCCACCCGTTCACAATGAGTTGCCCAGGGGCAATCTTGTAACACCGTAGTACATCACGAACGAAGGGATGGAGGGGAAGGCGTACCCCCAGGATAAGCTGGTACTCATAAAATGCTACGCATCCTGGGGGGGGGGGAGTCGGGTGTTTCTCCACCTCCGGGCAAGCGGAGAGTTACAGAGTCAGGGATTTGGTATCTCTCCCATAGCTCAGCCAGCCGGTCCTCCGATAAAATGGAAGGATATCCGGCTGCTGTGTATCTCCCCGCCGAAACCCTTGCACTGCTGGAGGCAGAGGACTCCGGAGTGGCATCACCAAGAGGGACAGTAGTCTCGTCAGAGTTCCCAGCCATGGGGAGATAAAAATAAAAGAAGGAGAAGAAAAAGGAAGTATACCGGAAAAAGGAAAGAAAATGAGCACCGGAAGAGGAAGAAGAATGGAAAGAAAAGACTGCAGGTTCCTTTCGAAAAAACTTCTGTAGAAAATCAAAGAAATGGCGGACTCCGTATATTTATAGGCAATCATTCCGCCGTATCTGATGACATGTGGCAGTCCCTCCCTTGACACAGCGCTCGAGCAGGCACGCCCATTAATTACACAAACACGTGGCGAGCGCCCCTTCATTTTCTGTCTGCGGAAAGGCTGCGGAAAGCTGGCGTTCATTAATTCCAGCCCATCATGTGGGGTGCCGTTCTCGATGCAAGCAGCGGGCGGTTTCGTGTGATAGTAAGCTAAGTCCTTTCCTTAAGAAATCTTGGCGGCAAGGACTTGGGGGGCATCTGTTATAGGCAAAATGATGGAGATAAGATTTCACGCGGAAATGCCCATTTCGTCCATTCGACTCTCGAGATTGTCTGATCGAGAGTCGAATATTGGATAAGTGCGGGACGTCCATTCGACTCTCGAGATTATATGATCGAGAGTCGAATGTTGGATAAGTGCGGGACGTCCATTCGACTCTCGAGCTCACCTGATCAGGAGTCATAGATTAAAAAATACGGAGCAGCTATTCGCAAGTCTCGAGTCTTCATAACCGATAGTCAAATACGGCAAAATTCGATCCGCGAACAGACCTTCTCACAAGTCATTGAAAGACGTCACATCTAAGTATGTACTCGGACTCGCGACCACAAATCCCTCTGCGACACCAAGCAGGGCTACAACCAGTTCGGTGGTTTCCGTCTTGTCGGCGTCTCCTTCCTTTTCGGAAGCTATGACTCCAACTACGGGCGTCTCCTTCCTTTTCGGAGGTTATGACTCCAACTACGGGCGTCTCCTTCCTTTTCGGAAGCTGTGATTCCAACTACGGCTTTCATCCGGATTTCAAGGGATTACCATCAAGGGGCGTGATTGTTGAAATAAGTCATTGGGTTGGATCTGACTCAAAAGATCCTATCCCACGAAATCAGCAAATTCTCAGTATCGTATGCGACATCAACGGGATTTCGACATCTCACGTAACAGATTGGATTGCTTCAGATCTATATAAAGGGGTGGCTCCATTAAGAGCAGGTACGCACACATCATTCAATCTTGGTCCCGTTTAGTTGGCTTCTCTTCTTACTGTGGCCTAACTTAAGCATCGGAGGGCTAACGGCTGGTCCCCAGCCACCCTTATTTGCTGTCTTGCTTCAGGTCTGGTGGTGGAAATTCCTGCTGGAGTGAAGGAGAAAAGTCGGAGGATCTCGTTACAAAATTTGACATTAACAGTTTGGCGCAGTCTGTGGGAACGACTTGATCGTCAAAATCAATCGTGTTAACCACCGATCAAAATCCTTCGGTGATGCCTCCTAAAAAGACTGTTCATCCTTCAACTTCGAGGCAGGCACCACCTCCGCCTGATGAGACGGAATCCGCACCTGCCCTCCCACCTGTTCCGACGGATATCCCTCAAGGAGCCCCAAATATGCCATCAACAAATCCATTATTGGAGGCCTCTGGAAATCAAGATGATGTTCCTCGGAAACACTCTCCTAACTCTAAACGCCGGAGTTCAGGCGCTGTCAAATCGGCTTGATCAGCACTTCCCTGAACCGCAAAGACAACCCTCCGAAGGGTTACCACCGCCACCCATACCAGTTGCTTCCAGACATTCTATGGATGAACCACAGGTCCCACCACTTGGCGGCCATCCCCCTGTGCCGTCTCCACATTCCATACATTCCAGTTCGTCTCGACAACCTCAACCGCAAGGCTCCACCGCCGAAACGTCTAGCTATACCCTGCCATGGGAAGGAGATCTCAAAAGAATCCAAGATCGTTTTGATGTCATGGAACAGAGATACCAGGCAAATCGGCCATCTGCTGTCATGGCGGCGATACATCAATCTGAATCTCCCTTCACTAGCGAGGTCATGGAAGCCCCGTTGCCCAGAAAGTATCGAGCGCCTGTTATCGCTCCGTATACAGGCATTGGCGATCCTCTGGAACATCTGGAAACATACAGGTCCCTCATGGAGTTGGAGGGACATGGTTCAGAAATCATGTGTAGGGCTTTTCCCCTTACATTGAAGGAAGCAGCTCGTACGTGGTTCCGGGGGTTAAAGCCTCGTTCCATCAGTTCCTTTTCCCAATTATCGGAGATATTTCTTTCTCAATTCATGGGAAGTATTCGCATTAAAAAGCCAGCCTCCCATCTGATGAATCTGAAACAGCAACATGGGGAGACAATAAAAGAGTTCACAGTACGGTTCACTGCCGAAGCCGTTCAAACTGAGGGTTACACTGAAGAAAAGGGTCTCACAGCCCTCATCGCTGGAATAACGAGCGAGAAATTCAGGTTTGCCTTAGATAAAAGCCCGCCGAAAACTATGGCGGAATTCCAAGCCAAAGCTCAGAAATATATCAATGCAGAAGAAGTCGCATTGACACGCCATGGAGTACAAAGTAAGAAACGCAAGCCAGAAGGAACTTCTTCTACAGATAAGAAATACCATCACGATCAGCGCGATCGTTCTCCCAGGAAGCCTTACTCTGGTAAATATCATAATTACACTCCTCTTATTCGGTCTCCTGAAAAGGTTCTAATGGAGATAAAACACAAGCCATATGTGAAGTGGCCTGCAAAGATTAAATCCGATCCCGAGAAGAGAGATAAGAGTAAGTTCTGTTACTTCCACAAAGATCACGGGCATAGGACTCAGGACTGTATCTCTCTACGAGACCATATCGAAGCCCTTATTCGAAAAGGCCATCTCCAGGATTATGTTGCTCGTAAGAATCGATCACCAGAAAGGGCGAAGACCTCATCTCGCCAAAAGGAACCGTCTCATCATCAAACCGATCAAGAGGACGCTGAGCCCACGGGAGAAATTCGCACTATCGTCGGGGGACCAGCTTGTGGGGGTGACTCTCAAGCTTCAAGAAAGGCATACGCCCGAAAGGCGTCCAAAGAACCCCCAGCAGATCTATTGGCTGGAACAAGCGTCCAACTCATCGAAGGCTAGCCATCCTCCAATTTCGTTCACCATCGAAGATGCAGCGGGAATTCACTTCCCTCATGAAGATTCCATCGTAGTCACACTGAAGGTATCAAATTATCTGACTCATCGGATTATGGTGGATACAGGTAGCTCAGCCGACATTCTGTACCTGGAGGCTTTCGACAAGATGACACTTGCCAGAAACCTCCTCAAGCCAGTATCGACCCCTCTTGTCGGCTTTGGAGGAGAGGTGGTGACACCTGAAGGAAGTATCGATCTCCCAGTCACCTTTGGGGAGAGTCCAGCGAAGACCACCAGTCTTCGTAAACTTCCTCGTCGTGGATCGAAAATCAGCATATAACGCCATCTTGGGGCGACCGTCTCTAACTAAGGTTGGAGCGGCCTTGCACCTTTCATATTTATGTGTTAAATTTCCGACCCCAAATGGCATCGGGGTCGTGCGAGGAAGTCAGCAGGAGGCACGGTCCTGTTACCAGATAGCCCTCCAAGATCGAAAGAAGGCTCAAGCGACACCTGTCATGGAAATAGTTCAAGGTTCATCCGACGTTCTCGCCACCTGCATTGGATCCAAGGGAAAATGCTCTGAAATCAGGAACTCCAGGGGAGGAAACAATAGCGATCCACTTGACCGAAGACGACCCGTCTAAGATCGTGTACATCGGTTCCTCCTTAAACAGTATCCACCGTGAAGATTTGATCCGTTTCCTCACTAAATACCAGGACGTGTTTGCTTGGTCTCATAAAGATATGCCAGGCATCGATCCCAATGTCATCGCACATCGTCTCAACCTTGACCCGAAGCATAAACCCGTACATCAGCGTCGACGTGCCTTTACTGCAGAAAGACAAATGGCGATCAAAACTGAAGTTGAGAAGCTGCTCGCGGCAAATTTCATAAAAGAAGTTGACTACCCACAGTGGGTCGCAAACGTAGTTCTCGTCCGGAAAGCTAATGGCAAATGGAGGATGTGCGTCGACTATTCAGACTTGAACAATGCATGTCCCAAAGATAGCTTCCCGACACCACGAATCGACCAGTTGGTCGACTCAACAGCTGGACATGCTCTTCTCAGCTTTATGGATGCCTATTCTGGTTACAATCAGATTGTGATGCATCCACCTGATAGCCAGCACACTGCCTTCATCACAGATCGAGGACTATATTGCTACCAGGTAATGCCGTTCGGTCTAAAAAATGCAGGGGCCACTTATCAACGTCTTGTCAACAAAATATTCGCTTCTCAAATCGGTAAGAATATGGAAGTATATGTTGACGACATGCTCGTGAAAAGCATCGTTGAAGATGACCACATTTCTGATCTTCGAGAAGCCTTTGATCTAATGAGGAAGTATCAAATGAAATTGAACCCAGAAAAATGCGCGTTTGGAGTGTCTGCAGGGAAGTTTCTTGGGTTCATGGTTGGCCAACGTGGAATTGAGGCAAATCCTGAAAAGATTAAAGCATTGATAGAGATGAAATCCCCCGTTACTCTGAAGGACGTCCAGCGTCTGGCTGGTCGCATCTCATCATTGAACAGGTTCATCTCGCGAGCGTCTGACAAATGCTTGCCCTTCTTCAAACTCCTTCGTGCAACGGCCAAATCTGATTGGAAGTGGACACCTCAGTGTGAAGAAGCTTTTCAACAACTGAAGCGATACATGAGCGCTCCCCCCATTCTATCTAAACCTGTAGCACACGAGCAACTCATTCTTTATTTATCTGTGTCTTCCACGGCCGTCAGCGCCGCTTTAATAAGAGAAGATTCCGGGGTGCAAAGGCCCGTTTATTATGTCAGTAGAGCAATGGTCGATGCAGAAACTAGGTATTCTGATATGGAGAAACTGGCCCTAGCCTTAGTCACTGCGGCTCGAAAACTAGCGACCATACTTTCAAGCCCATGCTATTTTAGTACCAACAAATCATCCACTACGCCAAGTCCTTCAAAAACCTGAGGCTTCAGGACGCTTGACTAAATGGGCGGTCGAGATCAGTGAGCATGATATCTCATTCTGTCCTAGGACGGCAGTCAAGGGCCAGGCCGTGGCTGACTTCATCGCTGAATTTACGTATTCTTCTGAAGATAATGTCATGACCAGCGACCAGCCTCCTTGGTCTCTCTTCGTAGACGGGTCGTCGCGGGCCACTGGCAGTGGAGCGGGCCTGATTTTGGTGGCTCCCGACGGGTCGCATTTTCAATATGCTCTGCGTTTTGAATCACGCATCTCCAATAATGAAGCAGAATATGAGGCCCTGATTGTTGGCCTCGAGCTAGCCGTTGTCCTCGCAGTCCAGAATTTGATAATTCATAGCGACTCCCAGCTCATTGTCAACCAAGTTCTTGGCGAATTCGAAACCAAAGAAGAAAGAATGGCCTTATACAAGTCTCGTATCCTCATCCTGCTCGCCAAACTGAAGACTTATAAAATATTTCATATCCCTCGCGAGCAGAACCAACTTGCCGATTCCTTGGCAAAACTCGCTTCTGCACCGAAATCGGAGCTATCACATTCGATCCCCATCGAGCACCGTCAACACTTGAGTATCGACCAAGTGACTCTCGAGCAAGTTATATCGGTACAATCGTCTCCATGCTGGATGGATCCTATCATCCTCTATCTCAGAGATGGATACCTACCAGAAGACAAGAAAGCTGCAAGACAAATTCGGCTTCGAGCTGCCAGGTACACCTTACAAGATGGAATCTTGTTGCGAAAAAGCTTCTCCTTGCCTTATTTAAGGTGTCTTCATCCAGAAGAAGCACATCGTGTTCTAGATGAAGTACACCAGGGGGCATGTGGTAATCATCCCAGGGGGCGATCTCTAGCATATAAAGCGATGAGGCAAGGATATTATTGGCCTACTATGAAAGCAGACGCCATAGAATTTTCTAAAAAATGCGACAAGTGTCAACGATATCAACCTATACCTCGTGTACCGTCTGAGCGGATGACCCCAGTCGACAGCCCTTGGCCTTTTGCTCAGTGGGGGATCGATATCATCGGGCCCTTACCTATGGGAAAGGGACAGAATAGGTTCGCGATCGTGGCGGTTGATTATTTCACCAAATGGGCCGAGGCAGAACCATTAGCCAAAATAACTGAAAAACAAACTACTAAGTTTATGTGGAGAAATATCATATGTCGCTTCGGACTTCCTCATACTATAATTACCGATAACGGAACGCAGTTCGACAACGCAGCCTTTGATGAATTTTGCGACAAATGGAAGATACGTAATCTCCGCACTTCTCCATATCATCCTCAGGCAAATGGGCAGGTCGAGGCAGTGAATAAAATCATAAAGCATCATTTAAAGACCAAGCTAAGTGAATGTAAAGGGGTGTGGCCAGAACTTCTGCCAGAGGTGTTATGGGCCTATAGAACCACGGCTTGTACATCGACAGGTGAAACTCCTTTCTCCTTAGCATTTGGTGTTGACGCAGTAGTACCAGTGGAAATTCAAGTGCCCTCATATCGGATCGAACAGTACGATCCCGCGAGCAATCAGGAAAACCTCCGACTTCATCTCGATCTCTTGGAAGAGCGAAGAAATGCTTCCCAAGTACGAGTGGCGGCATATCAACAACGTATTGCTCGTTATCGGAATGCGAAGGTTCGACCTAGATCCTTCCAAGTTCGGAGATTTGGTCCTAAGGCAAAATCTTGGAATTCCTGTTCGTTCATTGGATCCGAATTGGGAAGGCCCGTATCGGGTTATTAGGGTTGTGCGACCCGGTACTTATTATCTTGAAGACATGCAAGGGAAGCCTGTACGTCGCCCTTGGCACGTGGAGCATTTGCTACGATACTACCCCTAGATTCGATGTAGTTTATCATAACGTTTTATGAATAAAGTGAAAGATATCTTTTGACCGCTACTTCCATTTATATGGACCTGAATAGCCCTGAAGAGAGTGCTTACACATCCTCTTGGCCAATTGCCTACCTTTGGTAGGACTAAAATCATTACTAGTTGGTTGCTTCTCCATTTTCATGGACCTGAACAGCCTCGAAGAGAATGAATACCATCTCTTGACCAACCTTCTGCCCTTGGTAGAATCAAAATCTCAATCGATAGATCAGTCTATCTCAACGCGGACATGGTCTCACGACCCCCGGATTGAGTCTAATTCATTTTTTTTTCATGAGTTAGTTACTCGCGATTGGTGAGAGGAGGGATCGCACTCCGGAATGCGAGCACCGCAGCTCGTGCTCAAATTAGGGCAGCGATCGGGGTCACATCCTAATCGCGAGCAGCTTAGCTCATGCTCGAATTAAAGGGTCACATCTCAGATGAATCCATTCAAGATCAACATAAAGCAAAAAATGAAAGATGAAGGGAGAACAGCAACAAAACAGTAACACTTCCAAAAATATCTTTTCATTGATAATTAGATGATTACAGAGATATGATCGCAGATACAAAAGAGAAGAAAATAAAAGGAAATCAATCGGCTTGGAGGAGCCACGCTCTCGACTTCAGGGCCCATTTCAGGAGCCCCTCCAGCCTGCGTGGCTTCAGTCACCTCGTTCTCGGCAGCAGCTTGCTCTTCTGCAGCTATGATGGTCGCGACTCGACCGAATTCCCCCATATCGAAGGATGGGATCATTCGTTGCACCACTCTTAGTGCAAAGTCTCGACCAGCATCGTATGACTCATATCGTTCATCATCATACAGCTGCGAAGTCCGGAACTCGGAAACTGCCCGAGCACCTTCCTCCGAGAGCATTTTTACAAGGGCGACTCTCTCCTCGTCCCAGTGGATCGAGTCGTCCTTAAGCTGCGCAAGAGCGGTGCGCTCCCTAGTCAAGTTGTCGTAGGCCTCCTTGAGCTGCGACCTGGCCCCCGCGAATTGCTCCTCTAACGAGATCTTGTCCTGCCGGAAGATCTCCCTCTCTCTCTCTGCCTTCTCCTTCAGACCCGTGAGCTTCACGTAGTCTGAGTCCAAGGCCTGATACCTGTCGGTCAGGACTTGGATCTTCTCGATGAGGATCTTTTTCTCCTCATCTCTCTTCGAGATCACTGCCTCACGAGCCTTGAGCAGTTGATCTCTTCCTTGAACTGCCTTTTCCAAGGCAGTCCTCTTTCCCTCAGCCTCCTCTATCGTGCGACGGGCGGCAACGATATCACGCCTCGTTCGCAGAATAAGATCTAAACCCTGCAAAGAGATGAAAAATATGAGAGTTCTGGAACGTAACAACAGGTCGAAACAGGTCTTGACGAAGTCTTACCTGAACCATCCTCATCCCCGCTTCGAGGATAAGGTTCTCAGGACTTGGCTCGGGGAGAGAGCCGAAGGCGTGAGGCGGGACGTTCTCGAACAAAAATTTACATACAGGGTGGAGGTGGCGTGGAATCGAGTACGTCCCGCTCCCAGACGGTTGGGCAACGACCAAACCGGCCTGCTCGCGAGGTGGAGGCATGGACTCGCGAGCAGGTCCCTGCTCGGCAGCCGGGACCAGTTCCCGAGCAGGAGTCGGCTCTTGAGGCTCTACCTGCTCTCGAGCCTCTTCAGCTGGGGGGCAGTTGGACCCCACCCCATCTGGGGAATTATCTGCAATGTTGATCACTGGTGGCCCAGGTGCGACCACCAGTGAAGGAATAGTGGGCCCAGCTGGGGCCCCCGCCATGCTCGCGGGAAGGGCAGGCTGGTCGCTGCCCGTGCGGATGGAGGATTGAGAAGGTTCGGCAGGGGTTCTCTTCTGCCTTTTGGAGCCTGTGCCCTTCAGTCGGGGCAGTAGGCCTCTCTTCTCTCCAGCCTTCGTCATTTCAACTTCTCTTCTGGATATGAGGCCTGCTGCTGCAAGTCGCGAAGGAGATAAGCAAGCCTCGATATGCCTATCTCCGACAGGCACCTTATAGACTCTGGCAATCTTCTCGTTGATCCCTCCTTTCAAATTCGGTTTCCTCAATGCCGGGATACCTGTGAGCACAAATAAGGGTCAAACGAAGCAAAACCCTAAAAATTATTATGAGGAAACTGCACAATACGGGATTGTGTCTACCTTCACAGAAAAATCGGGTCACTCCTGGACCCCTGGAGGAGGCAGACTCCCAGCTCCCGGAAGCATAGAACCACCGCTTCCTCCAGCCGGGATAGTTCGAGGAGGGCTTCCCCAACACGAAATTACCCCGGTGCCAATAACACAAATAATACCAGCCTTCGCTGGAGGGAGCTTTCTTCAGACGAAACATACGGAGGAACTCCTCCGCCGTGGTTCCCCGTTGCCAGCCTGAGCCCAAAGGGTAAAGGAGCCCAAAACCACCCTCCACCCGTTCACAATGAGTTGCCCAGGGGCAATCTTGTAACACCGTAGTACATCACGAACGAAGGGATGGAGGGGAAGGCGTACCCCCAGGATAAGCTGGTACTCATAAAATGCTACGCATCCTGGGGGGGGGAGTCGGGTGTTTCTCCACCTCCGGGCAAGCGGAGAGTTACAGAGTCAGGGATTTGGTATCTCTTCCGTAGCTCAGCCAGCCGGTCCTCCGATAAAATGGAAGGATATCCGGCTGCTGTGTATCTCCCCGCCGAAACCCTTGCACTGCTGGAGGCAGAGGACTCCGGAGTGGCATCACCAAGAGGGACAGTAGTCTCGTCAGAGTTCCCAGCCATGGGGAGATAAAAATAAAAGAAGGAGAAGAAAAAGGAAGTATACCGGAAAAAGGAAAGAAAATGAGCACCGGAAGAGGAAGAAGAATGGAAAGAAAAGACTGCAGGTTCCTTTCGAAAAAACTTCTGTAGAAAATCAAACAAATGGCGGACTCCGTATATTTATAGGCAATCATTCCACCGTATCTGATGACATGTGGCAGTCCCTCCCTTGACACAGCGCTCGAGCAGGCACGCCCATTAATTACACAAACACGTGGCGAGCGCCCCTTCATTTTTTGTCTGCGGAAAGGCTGCGGAAAGCTGGCGTTCATTAATTCCAACCCATCATGTGGGGTGCCGTTCTCGATGCAAGCAGCGGGCGGTTTCGTGTGATAGTAAGCTAAGTCCTTTCCTTAAGAAATCTTGGCGGCAAGGACTTGGGGGGCATCTGTTATAGGCAAAATGATGGAGATAAGATTTCACGCGAAAATGCCCATTTCGTCCATTCGACTCTCGAGATTGTCTGATCGAGAGTCGAATATTGGATAAGTGCGGGACGTCCATTCGACTCTCGAGATTATATGATCGAGAGTCGAATGTTGGATAAGTGCGGGACGTCCATTCGACTCTCGAGCTCACCTGATCAGGAGTCATAGATTGAAAAATATGGAGCAGCTATTCGCAAGTCTCGAGTCTTCATAACCGATAGTCAAATACGGCAAAATTCGATCCGCGAACAGACCTTCTCACAAGTCGTTGAAAGACGTCACATCTAAGTATGTACTCGGACTCGCGACCACATTCTAACCTGCGAGTAGCTTTCCTGCGGTAATATCTCTTAGCTTTCAGTACTAGCACCCGATTCCCGTCGAGCAGCTTGTCCAATCCCTCTGCGACACCAAGCAGGGCTACAACCAGTTCGGTGGTTTCCATCTTGTCGGCGTCTCCTTCCTTTTCGGAAGCTATGACTCCAACTACGGGCGTCTCCTTCCTTTTCGGAGGTTATGACTCCAACTACGGGCGTCTCCTTCCTTTTCGGAAGCTGTGATTCCAACTACGGCTTCCAGCCAGATTTCAAGGGATTACCATCAAGGGGCGTGATTGTTGAAATAAGTCATTGGGTTGGATCTGACTCAAAAGATCCTATCCCACGAAATCAGCAAATTCTCAGTATCATATGCGACATCAACGGGATTTCGACATCTCACGTAACAGATTGGATTGCTTCAGATCTATATAAAGGGGTGGCTCCATTAAGAGCAGGTACGCACACATCATTCAATTTTGGTCCCGTTTACTTGGCTTCTCTTCTTACTGTGGCCTAACTTAAGCATCGGAGGGCTAACGGCTGGTCCCCAGCCACCCTTATTTGCTGTCTTGCTTCAGGTCTGGTGGTGGAAATTCCTGCTGGAGTGAAGGAGAAAAGTCGGAGGATCTCGTTACAAAATTTGACATTAACAAAACCCGACAACCAACTAGCCCGAGACTTCAGACTACACTAGAAGACCACGGGTAAGACTCACAGCTGATACTGCCTCTCCATACCCAAGCCGAAGGCGCTTCAAGACTGTTAAAGCGATGGCACCTCCCTCACTGGCTTGACCGAACAAGTCAAGTCCGCTACTCACAGTATCTTCATTGACTGGAATCGCTTTACCAGTTCTACTGCCTTGTACAAGCTACTACTTTGAGATTCTCGGCTCCTCTGCGCATTCTCAAACCTTCACTGACATCTTCCTACGGGGTTGGTGATATAAAACAAGCATGTTTTTCTGACGACCAACCACTCCGCACACTTTCAAGTGTCTATCTCTCAACTAGTCACCAAATAACCCCAAAACGGGATTCCAACCGAAAACCATATAGGCAACGGACAGGTCTGTGGTGCGTACGGAATGAAATTGGAGGATGATCCTCATTCGGACATACTTGGAAAGGGACCCAAACCCTTCCGTTCAACATACTAAATATAAGGCAGGGCTTCTTCCTTACCAACAACAAAGTCAGGATGACAAGAGTGCCTGCCAAAGCTTCAAACCAATATCCGAAAAAGTGGAATACGACCACTATGACCACGTAGCGAAACGTAGCGTGATCGGACAAGCCTTTCACACTGGTTATACAGTAATATAATTGTATTAATATGAATCTACTAATGTTTCTATAGAAGTTGCTAACTCGAAATCCAATTCAATTATGAAAGATTTCGTTGCAATCAATAGAGTAATAATAAGTCATACAATTCTTTCTAACTATCAATTATTTAGCCTTGGCTTTCAAGCAGGCGAGTGTAGGATACGGAACTAATCGAACTACTTGGGCAGCGAGTTCAGTTTACGGAGCAAGCTTAGCCTAGCGAGTAGTTCAATGACTTCATTCCTTCCCTCCCACCCCCCCAAAAAAAAGCGAGTGAGCCCTGCCGGGAAGGCGTATAATTAGGTGCCTCCACCGTTTGGTATGAATGAGAATCAGATCGTTACCCCACCTCGCCTCGACCCGGGCCCCGGCTTCGCCCGAAGCGTGCTACGGAACGTGTCAGTCAAGTTCAGTCAGCGCATAAATAGTCAGCGAGTGTAGTTGACTAGTAGTACCATTAGCCTAAACGCTCCGTATCCTTCGCGGCCGCCAATAGTTCTAATTCCTTCGCTATTGGAACTATGACTCCCGCTCCGTAAACTACGCTCGCTGCCTCCCGGGTCTCGTCTCAAGCTGTGGTATAGACGGAGTCTCCTGCCTCCCGCTCCGTGTAGCTAGTGTCCCTGAATGACTTGAAACACTTCTCCGTAAGAAGCACTATTGGATTGGCTGCCTACACACCTACTCCTAGTCTAGTCTTGACCTGGGCTTTTGAGGGATTCCCTGAAACCAGAGCAAGAACCGCTTTCTAGTTGGATTCTTATTATAGCTCCTCGGCTTTCAGTTGAAGCTCCTGTACTTTCTTTCGAGTTCCTGTTGGTGGAGTTCCTGCCCTTGGCCTTGGTTCCAGTCTCGTCTCGCATGCCAGCAAGTATTCTAGAAAGAATGACTTGGTTTCGTGTAGCTACTATAGCTCCTCTCGCCTTTCTAGCCTGCCTTGTGTTGCTAGGAAATGGCGAAGCGTTTTTCGAGGCTTTCACCCTGAAAACTGAACTAGACTCCGTTCCCTCTATGTCCATTCAATCTGAATCTTGCAGCATGAATGCACTGTAAGACCAGGAATGCCCTCAATGATCCCTTCCTCTCCCATAGAGGCTTTCACCCGCACTAGCACTAGTATATTGTGATATCCAACTCGAAAGCCCGAACACAAACAAGCCAAGTAGCTAAAACCAAAGCTAAGGAGCTGACAACTGCGAGACTAGGAGAATAGGAAAGACTTGGTATATAATCCGTGCCTTCGTTCCGGCTATAGTCCATTAGCAAGCGAGTAGGGGAACCGTTCCTTCCGTTCAGTAAGGGAATACAAGCATTACGGGGAGTTTTATAAAACGAATATGAATTTGACTCTTCCCAACTCAAGTCAAGCGAAGCGTAGTGAGGAAGGAGGGGAAGAACTACTAGAGAAAGGCTAAGTGAAGTACTTCTCGGGACTTCTCTTTTCTTCTTTCAAATTCTTCTCTTCTCTTCTTGCTTATCACCGACTTTCCGAGCGTAGTCTGTAGTAGGGAGGGCCATTCTCGCAGGAAGTAGCATACTCATGTTGCCTGCTTTCGTCTCGAAGGCCGGTTCAGTAATAGTTCAAATCCTTCTAACTGGCTAGTGAATTAAGGCATTTAATTCCTCCGGGCCAGCAGTGAACGAAGTGTTAAAGTAGAGAGAGCTAGCGTTCCGTACTCAGCCGGCCAAGCCAAACTCCAGCTAAGCTAATAGTAAACTCAACTTGGCTCTTGTTTGTGGCCTTCCTTCTCTCCGGGGTAGCTAGATTAGTCGCAATAGTCCTTCTTAGTAAACTACAGCCTCGTTGTTAATTGACTATTGACTCGCCCCCACACCACAGGCTCGAGAACTAGTGCGGGAATGCTGGCTAGTATAACAGCCCCTATTCCTGCTGTACACCTGCCAGGGTGTGCTAGCACTTTCGTCTATGCTTTTATATGTTTCTAAAGCGCTTCAGTTGTGAATTTCATACAATACGTATATAAGATCCTGTTTCTTTCTTGAAAGGAAATCTCAATAAATCAATAACTTCCCCTATCCTTTTCAAGCCCCTATCAATGCATTGAGAAATCAATGAACGGGAAATCCATTAACGGGCATTGATAAATCAAGACGGGGCCTCGATCTCAATATGCTATGGTGCATCTGTATTTCGCTCTGAATAAGCACTGGAATCTACGCTGCTTCAACAAGATTCAATGCCACTGCTGACTCGTCGGATGCTTGTGCCTCTACCTTCGCTACTACTGCTTCCACGGGGAAAGGTGACCCGTACACTGGCTGAAATGTTACGAGGTATAAATTTAGAACTAATGGATCTGACTCAGATGTCGGGGACTCTCGGTCAACTTCACCCGGTGTTGTTGCTGGGTTAATAGCTACCTTAGCCGTGGGTGAATCTGGAATCATACGAAGGGTCTCGGGGTTATGGTAATCAATATGAAAGGGATGCAGGCTCTCAAACAGGCGGGGATGCTAAGCGAGGTGGATTAGGTGCTTCTTTCTCTGTTCCCTTTCCTTCCTATGCTTTCGCTGCTGGGCCATATTAATTGCTCCTGGCTCAGATGCTTATGCTTAATCAACCTTTGCCTCTTGTTCTAGGATTGAATATGGAACCACGTGAAGAAAAGCTGGGGGCTCTATAATTGAAAAGTATGCCGCTGGTTTGTTTCTGGATATGTATCTTCAATTGCTTCAACCGCTGCTTCTTAATCAACGGGTGAAACTGCTTGTGTTGCTTCTGGAGCTGGAACTCCACCATAAGAAACGAAGGTTGCAGATCCAATTGGCAGAGTAGCTATTCCATATCCAATCGTTAGAGATCAAGCGGATCCGGGCCTTGTGTCAGCCTCGCTTCACAATGAAGGTAGGAGCACAGCCAATTTTTGATCCTCTAGTCACATAGGAGCAAGCAGCAGGAGCTTATTATCTCATTTACTTATAACCCCCATCAGCATCAGAGCTAGCAGCTCGAGCATCTTCTCGCATCTGAGCAAGTATCCGTTTCAGTTTTAGTTGCATTTGAACCCTAAAAGGCTTCGGCTAAGGCACATGCATTTGACCGAGTTTACCAAGCTGCGTCAGAGGCAGCAGGCGCAGATCCCTTTCGTCTGAGTTGAATCAGAAGGAGAGGAAGCACAGGCGGCTTTTCACCCGGGTGGGAGTATGAAGTTGTACCTATTATTGGTGGGGGTTCGGTCCGTTAGCTGGTATTAGTTTAGTCATTCAGATAGTGACTGGCCTTTTTTTAACTACGCATCACACACCTCATGTGGATCTAGCTTTAAACAGCGTAGAACACGTTATGAGAGATGTTGAAGGGGGCTGGTTGCTCCGTTATATGCATGCTAATGGGGCAAGTATGTTTCTCATTGTGGTTCACCTTCATATTTTTCGTGGTCTATATCATTCGAGTTATAACAGTCCTAGGGAATTTGTTCGGTGTCTCGGAGTTGTAATCTTCCTATTAATGATTGTGACAGCTTCTACAGGATACGTACCACCTTGGGGTCAGATGAGCTTTTGGGGAGCTACAGTAATTACAAGCTTAGCTAGCGCCATACCTGTAGTAGGAGATACCATAGTGACTTGGCTTTGGGGTGGTTTCTCCGTGGACAATGCCACCTTAAATCGTTTTTTTAGTCTCCATCATTTACTCCCCCTTATTTTAGTAGGCGCCAGTCTTCTTCATCTGGCCGCATTGCATCAATATGGATCAAATAATCCATTGGGTGTACATTCAGAGATGGATAAAATTGCTCCTTACCCCTATTTTTATGTAAAGGATCTAGTAGGTCGGGTAGCTTCTGCTATCTTTTCTTCCATTTGGATTTTTTATGCTCCTAATGTTTCGGGGCATCCCGACAATTATATACCTGCTAATCCGATGCCCACCCCGCCTCATATTGTGCCGGAATGGTATTTCCTACCGATCCATGCCATTCTTCGCAGTATACCTGACAAATCGGGAGGTGTGGCCACAATAGCACCAGTTTATATATCTCTGTCGGCTTTACCTTTTTTAAAAGTATGTATGTGCGTAGTTCAAGTTTTCGCCCGATTCACCAAGGAATAGTTTGGTTGCTTTTGGTGGATCGCTTACTACTAGGTTGGATCGGATGTCAACATGTGGAGGCACCATTTGTGACTATTGGACAAACTCCTCCTGTAGTTTTCTTCTTGTTCTTTGCCATAATGCCCATTCCGGGACAAGTTGGAAGAGGAATTCCCAATTCTTACACGGATGAGACTGATCACACCTGATCAGTGAAAAATTCTGACGCCAATCATTTACGAGTGAGTATTACACCAAGAATTGACAAGCGGATGAGTTTTCTAGTTGGCTATGTTGATATAGCTTAGATAGGGAAAAGATACTCTACTATAGGGTAGGGCTGAACTTTCAAATCCGGGTGTTCCCGAAACTCCCCTCCGCTTCCTTCCCCTCTTTCGGCCACGAAAGAAAAAGAAAGATAGGGCATGAACAATTTGAACGATCTGAAAGATAGGGCATGAACAACTAGTCTTTATTGTATTGCATCCGTGGAGCATCATATAGGAGAGATAAAAATGGGATCCGCTCAAATCGTCAGATCGTTCTCCCACCGAATAAAGAGTGATAAGTGAAAGTGTGTCGAGTGGTCTAACACGACACCCTATGCATACACGTGCGGAAGCTTAAAGAGTAACTAGAATTATGGCTAAACCTGTAGGAGGGGGTGATTAGGACCTTTTTAAAACTCTTTTCGCCTACTTAAACAATTCAACAAATTAAACTACGTAAGCGATTAACACTTCGACTTTCAAGCCTAAGTGGGTCCAATCAAGAGACTAGCAAATGATAAGTGCAATCAGCAACCTAGTCTAAACAATTTCCAGATAGCAAACTTCCAGATAGCAAACTTCCAGATATAGTCCGATTTTCTCTGCGCTGCGTAAGTATTATGCAATTTCTCGATTCTTCCGAAGTTGTGGAGCCTCCAGACTATAAAAGGACACGTAGGGATTGTTCCTAAGGTATCCTAGAAGGGTTCAAGCGAGGTTGGAGGCTGCAGAAGTGAATTGTGGAGTTCTACAACTCCTTGGAGTTTGTTTTTGCTGTTTTCATGTTTTTATAGTTGTTTCATGTTTCCTTGGATCATGAGCAGCTAAACCTCTTAGCTAGGGCTAAGAGGTAAAGCTTGTAGTGGATCCAAGATGTTTTAATTCGTAGTTAAGTGGTTTTAAGTGTGGAATTCATGATTATGAACTAAGGTTTGAAGTTTATACAAGTTTTTGAGTAGTTTTTCTTAGTCTTATGATGACTCATGGATGTTTGGGAGAATTACTTAATTGCTTAATTGGTTTGTGACGGTCTAGACCTGTATGATCCGAGGAATCGGAGTGCGCTCTAGTACTATGATCTTCATAAAGGGACTTCATACCAAAGTTCTATTTTTCTATTTTTCTGGAATATGTAAGGAACTGTGCATGTGATTTGAATCTAGTTGAAATCCTGATCTAGCCTTGTCTTGTGACAGGACTTGAGGATGGTTATGATTGTGAATTAGACCTTTTGGAAAGGGGAATGACCTATGCAATTGAGCATGCTCAACTCAGCCTACATTGAGTGAATCTTATGCATAGAACTTACATATGACAGATTGTTTAGTTTAACAGCTCTATCATCCGACTAGATAGATCTTAATATCGATTCTAGTTGAGAGAATGAGAAACCACAGCGGATTGAACATCAAGGATTGCTACAAGTGGATCATTGGAACCCTAGTGCCTTTTTATCATTAGTCACTTTAATTTAATTAAACTTTGTTACTCACATCAATTCTATTCAAAATCTAATTACTAGCTTTCAATAGACACTTTTTGATGTGTTTGTGAAATCCTACATAAGTCCCCGTGGATCGACCTCAGTCTTACCGAGATTATTACTACATTGCAACCCTACACTTGGGGAAGCGAACAAGTTTTTGGCGCCGTTGTCGGGGATTTTGACTGTTTTTCACAAATTTCTGAAATTAGTATCTATTTAGGATTTTTAAGATTTTAGGACTAACTTAGTTTGTTTATTTTATTTTTCTTTTCAGGGATTTCTAGGAAGCTGAAGAAGATACAAGGATTTCAAGTGCCAAATCAGGTTCTATCTTTCTAAACCTTACTCTTCTCCTTCTCCTATTCATTCCTATCTTATTCATCTCTTGTAGAGTGGGTGGATACTTCTTTTGGATCTCTAAAAGGTCGGCCTTTTTGCCACCTGGATTCCTATTGGTCGGCTCTGCCGTCTTGGATCACCTTGTGCTCAGAGATTTCTTTTCTCATCTCTACTCCTCTTTCTCCTTTTTCTGCACTTTTTCTCAAAAGATTCAAAGAGTAGGTGGGGAGTTCTCTGAACCCCTATTAACCAGGAGAAATCGGTCTCTATCCTTGCTTCTGGCCTAGCCATTGCAAGACACCTTATGCTTCGGTCTTAGAGAAGAGTAAAGAAAAGGGAGGAAGAATTCTTCTTTCTTTTTGTTTCTTATTTTTGGTTTTGCATGCCACATTGGGCTCGGGATTCCAATAACCGACTCATAAGTGAAGGGGGGATAGTAGAAGGAATTGATAGAGAGCCACGTGCTAGGAGACATCTAGACTCTCCAATTTTATCTGAAAATATGGCTGCAAATCAACCTAATCCGGGCCAAAACCAAACTGAAACAGGGGAGAATGTGGTTGAGAATGTTCCCCGACCTAGGACTTTATGTGATTTCTTGCAAACTGCAAGAACGAGCACTCCCTCATGCATAGTATTTCCACCAAATGCAGGGAATGTGGACTTGAAATCGGGAGTGATTCAACTTCTTCCTAAATTCCATGGATTAGATAGTGAAAGTGCCTATCAACATCTTAAGGAGTTTGATGAGGTAATCACCACCATGCACTTTGCAAACATGACGGAAGATGTGGTGAGACTTAAATTCTTCCCTTTCACTCTTAAAGATAAAGCTAAGGGTTGGCTTTATGCATTAAGGCCAAGATCAATTGGTGCATGGACTAATATGCACAGAGAATTCATAAAGAAATTCTTCCCTACTTACAAAACGAATATGTTGAAGCGCCTTATCATGAACTTTGCCCAAAAGGAAGATGAAACCTTTTTCCAATGTTGGGAAAGGTTTAAGGACCTATTAAACGCATGCCCACATCATGGCTATGAAATTTGGCGGGTTATAAGCTTTTTCTATGAAGGACTGACTTCACCCATGCGCCAATTTATAGAGATGATGTGTAATGGGGAGTTCATGAATAAGGAAGCTGATGAAGCATGGGATTATTTGGAAGAATTGGCTGAGAATGCACAGTCTTGGGACACATTTAAACCAACAAATTCCAAGACTGGCCAACAAAAGGAAAAGGGAGGAATGTATGTCTTATCAGAAGAAGATAGCATAAGTGCACAGGTGGCTAGCCTCACAAGAAAGGTCGAAGCCATGGAATTAAGGAAAGGAGAAACAATCAACTCCACTGACGTTGAAACTGTTTGTGAAATTTGTGCTGGAAATCAACATACAACACAGGATTGCCCCACAATTTCAGCAGTTCAAGGCATCCTACAAGAACAAACAAATGCCATAAACAGTTATCAGCAGCAATATGGTGCTCCAAACTCAAACACGTTTAATCCTAATTGGAAGAACCATCCCAACTTCAGTTGGAGGAATGGACCCACTGCAAATGTAAATAATACTCCAAAAGTATCACTAGAGGAGATGTTGGGTGCATTCGTATCGGTCCAAGCTGAGTACAACAAAACAAATTCTCTCAAAATAGATGGGTTCATGCAAGAGCAATTGAAATTCAATCAAAATTCAACTCAAGCCATCAATGAATTAAAAACATCACTGGCTAAAGTTGAATCTCATCTTAGTGTTAGAGAGAAGGGCACACTTCCTGCCCAACCTCTTCCTAACCCAAGAACCCAATTTGAGATACAAGATACAAGCTCATCCTCCCACCATACAGAACATGTTCAAGCTATCACCACTTTGAGAAGTGGGAAAGAGATTGACAAATCCAATCCGGTGAAGGCCCCAAAGCCTAAGGATCCGGAAATTTCCAAAGAGGATGATAGCCCAAACAATACCCCACAAGATAAAGAACCGGAAAGACAATACAAGCCGGTTGCTCCATTTCCACAAAGGTTGATTTCACCTAAACCTTTAGACAAAAATCTGGAGATTTTAGAAGTTTTCAAACAGGTGAAGATCAACATCCCGTTGTTAGATGCAATAACACAAATACCATCGTATGCCAAATTTCTAAAGGAATTGTGTACAGTCAAAAGGAAACACAATGTTCATAACAAAGTACTTTTGACTGAGAATTTGAGCGCCATTATCAAACAAGAGGTGCCCCAAAAATACAAGGATCCGGGTAGTCCAACCATCTCATGCATTATAGGAGACTACCGGATTAAACAAACCCTACTCGATTTGGGGGCAAGTGTGAATCTCATTCCATACTCGGTCTACGAACAACTTGGGTTAGGTGAATTGAAACCCACCAAAACCACACTCCAACTTGCTGATAGATCCATCCGTATACCGAGAGGAATGATAGAGGATGTTCTAGTCCAAGTTGATAAATTCTACTTCCCAGTAGACTTTATTGTCTTGGATACACATCCCGTGATAGGCACTGGTGCGCAAATTCCTGTCATACTTGGACGGCCGTTTCTAGCTACTTCAAATGCCATTATCAATTGTAGAAACGGACTTGTACAAATGTCCTTTGGAAATATGACCCTTGAGCTTAACATATTTGATTTATGCAGACAACCACGGGAGATTGATGATGATGTCCACGAATTAAACATGATTGAATCATTCGTGGAGGATACAGTCCTCTTGTCACTATTTTCCGACCCTTTGGAGGCATGTGTGGCCCATCCTCATGAGATGAATGATGACACAACACAAGAGATGGATGCCATTCTAGATGTGATGCCGGTGCTTGAGAATAAAAGATGGAGGGCCCCAATAGAGCCTTTGCCTGTAAATGAGAACAAGGCCCTCCCATCCAACATCAAGGCGCCAACACTCGACCTAAAACCATTGCCAAGTGAGCTAAAATATGTTTATTTAGGTCAAGATGATACATATCCAGTGGTGATTTCTTCCCACTTGGATGAGGAACAAGAGAGTAGGCTAATAGCCACTCTGTTAGAACACAAGAATGCCATTGGATGGTCAATTGCGGATCTCAAAGGCATAGATCCACTGATTTGTACTCACCGCATACACCTTTAGGAAAATGCAAAGACATCCCCGGCAACCACAAAGACGACTAAATCCAAACATGAAGGATGTGGTTAAGGCCGAAGTGGTAAAGCTATTGGATGTAAGTATCATTTACCCAAATCCGATAGCCAATGGGTGAGCCCAACTCAAGTTGTGCCTAAGAAATCCGGAATAACCATTGTAGCCAATGCCAATAACGAACTCGTGCCAACTAGAGTCATTACTGGTTGGAGAATATGCATTGACTATAGGAAACTAAACACGGTCACGAGGAAAGACCACTTCCCCCTACCATTTGTTGATCAGATTTTAGAACGGTTGGCGGGTCATTCCCACTTTTGCTTCCTTGATGGCTATTCAGGGTACAACCAAATAGAAATTGCCCGTGAAGACCAAGAAAAGACTACATTCACATGTCCATTCAGCACTTTCGCCTATCGACGAATGCCGTTTGGACTATGTAATGCCCCTGCTACCTTTCAGCGTTGTATGATAAGCATCTTTTCTGACATGGTGGGGACCATTCTCGAAGTCTTCATGGATGATTTTTTCGTATTTGGTTGTAGTAGCTTTGATGAGTGCCTTGAGCACTTGAAATCTGTGCTGAAAAGATGTGAAGAGAAGAACCTTGTGCTGAATTGGGAAAAGTGTCACTTCATGGTTAAAAAGGGAATTGTACTTGGTCACATCATTTCACAAAATGGAATTGAGGAGGACAAAGCGAAAATTGATCTTATCTCTAACCTTCCACGACCCAAAAGCATACGAGATGTTCGGTCCTTTTTAGGACACGCAGGATTCTACAGAAGGTTCATAAAGGACTTCAGTTCCCTCTCTCGCCCTTTATGTAACCTACTTCAAAAGGAAAATTCATTCGAGTGGAATGAAGAATGTCAAAAGGCCTTTACCACCCTTAAAGGTATGTTGACATGTGCCCTAATAATGCAACCACCTTGTTGGAGCCTTCCTTTTGAGATTATGTTCGATGCTAGCGACTATGCTATTGGGGCCGTGCTAGGCCAAAGAAAAGATAAAAAGCCATGTGTCATCTACTATGCAAGTAGAACCCTAAACTCAGCCCAAGCAAACTACACCACTACTGAAAAGGAACTTTTAGCCATAGTTTTTGCCTTGGACAAGTTTAGGTCCTATTTGATTGGATCCAAGATCATTATATTCACTGACCATGCCGCACTTAAGTATCTTCTCTCTAAGAAGGATGCTAAACCACGGTTTTTAAGATGGATCCTTCTACTCCAAGAATTCGACATAGAAATACGTGATAAGAAAGGAGTAGAAAATGTAGTAGCTGACCATCTCTCTAGACTTGTCCTCACTGATTCCCCTGAAACGACTGCAATCAATGACATGTTCCCTGATGAACAACTTTTTGCTGTTTCCCAATTGCCATGGTATGCAGACATTGCTAACCATCTTGCTACAGATACAATTCCTACATATTGGAAAAAGCAAGATAAGGATAGATTCTTCACGGAGGTGCAGAAATTCCTATGGGACGACCCATACTTATTCAAGTATTGTCCCGATCAAATCATAAGGAGATGTGTCCCAGATGATGAGCAACAAAGTATCGTCTCCTTCTGTCATTCTCAAGCATGTGGTGGCCACTTTTCGGCTAAAAAGACCACAGCGAAAATTCTGCAATGTGGGTTTTATTGGCCCACCATTTTCAAAGACACACATGAGTTTTGCAAAGCATGTGAACCTTGTCAGAAATTGGGGGGAATCTCCCGTAGAAATATGATGCCACTCAATCCCATCTTAATAATCAAAATTTTTTATTGTTGGGGCATCGATTTCATGGGCCCATTCCCATCTTCTTTTGAAAACCTATACATCTTGCTTGCCGTCGACTATGTTTCCAAATGGGTCGAGGCCATCCCTTGCCGGAATAATGACCATAAAACGGTCATTCGATTTTTAAAAGAAAATATTCTTTCCCGGTTTGGAACGCCTCGAGTCATCATAAGTGATGGAGGGTCTCACTTTTGCAATCGCCCTTTTGAAACCTTAATGAAGAAATATGGCGTAACACACAAAGTGAGTACTCCCTATCACCCATAAACTAGTGGACAAGCTGAGATATCCAATAGGGAGATTAAACACATTTTAGAGAAAACGGTGAACCCCGATCGCAAGGATTGGTCGCTTCGGCTTACCGATGCGCTTTGGGCTTACCGTACAGCTTTCAAAACCCCTATTGGAATGTCTCCCTATAGACTTGTCTATGGGAAGGCTTGTCACTTGCCTGTGGAGTTGGAACATAGGGCATATTGGGCTATTAAGAAGATGAATTTCAATTCTGACAAGGCAAGCTCGTTATGCAAACTACAATTGAATGAACTTGCAGAAATCCGGAATGAAGCTTATGAGAATGCGAGAATTTACAAGGACAAGACGAAGATATTCCATGATAAGAATATTCTTCGCAAGACATTCACGATCAATCAAAAAGTCCTCATGTATAACTCTCGCTTACATCTATTTCTGGAAAAATTGAGATCTCGATGGACCGGTCCCTACATTGTGCAAACTGTCTATCCATATGGGACTGTCGAGCTGTTGAATCCGAGGAATGGCAACATTTTTAAAGCAAATGGGCAGCGATTAAAGCCGTTCTTTGAGAAATTCCCTTCAGAAGGTATGTCCATACCTCTGAATGATCCTGTGTATCAGGATGATTGATCTCCTAGTTTGATGGAGGTATAGAGTAGTTAGGATTAGGATTTTGCTGCTTTTGTGTTCTTTTTCATAGGTTTGTTAGAAGGAGGAAGATTTTCACTTTTCACTCTCTCAGGTACTATCATTCCTCACTCTCTTTTATTTTCAAATTGCTCTCATGTTTTGCTCATTGCACATCTTTTACATTGAGGACAATGCAAAATTTGGTTGGGGGGTGTAGGATCGCTTGGATGAATCCAGCGTTTTGCAACATTTCAAGCAATTATGTGGAAATTTTTCGATTTTTCAAAAATTCGAAACTCTTTTGGAAAACATCAGTTCTATGCATTCAAGTTGATATGAGCATAAGAGGAGGGGATATGAAGTGTATGGGGCTGTATGTCTGGAATCTCTCATAGCACAATGGTTTTATATGTGAACTCCCCTATTTTTGTGATTGATAGAAAATCTGAACACTTTTACACCTAGTTCACATTACACAATTTTCATGAGTTGAAGGGATTATGTGATTTATGGATTAGCTAGACTTTGAATTAAGGTGTTGAGAAATCAGGCCGGGGTACTTTGTCCATCCTTGTCCATGGGAAAATAATGAAAGATATGGATTTTTAAAAATCCTATCTAATTTAAAAAGAAAAAGGAAAAGGAAGGATGAAATTGGGAATGATGGAAAAACGGTGGAAAATTCTGATTAGGGCTACCTACTACCAACCGGGGGATGGTCTACCCGTAACCAAAGCCGACAATGGGACGTAGTGTGAAAGTCGTCGGAAGGGCGGTAAGGCAAATTCCTGTCATTGGCTTGATGTAGCTCTATGTACCTTGAGTTCTATAGTCTAGTTGATTTATGAAGAAGGTAATCCTAGAAACTCGTGGGATGAATTTTCACTACCCACACTAGGTTGAATTTGTTTAAGTCCTTCTATTTATCAACCAATCAGCAGAAATTTTATATGAATACTTATTATGTTTTGAGGATTTACGGTTTCAACCTTTGACGCCTAATCTTTCTGAATCTTACACTTATGAACCTTGGAATGTATAGAAGGATGGTTTCTGAAAGAGAGTTGAGTTTTGAAGAATGGGATTAGCTTCACGCATGTTTTGCTCGGGACTAGCAAAATGCTGGTTGGCGGGTGTGTTGAGCTCTTAATTGTGCATATTCTAACCCCAATTCATCACTCATTGTGCAAGGTTTGTATGGTTTATAGGCTAATCTAATGCATGTTTTGTGACTACAGGACTGAGAGTGGTTCCACCTAATTGAAGATAAAAAGGGCTCATTTGGGACTATTTTGATGAAGAACATTTGAGGACCAAAGAAGAAGGAAGCAAAGAAAGAAGAAAGCAGAAGAAAGAAAGGAAGAAAACAAGAAGAAAAAGAGGCCTGACCGGTCGTGACCGGTCAGCCATGCAAGTTTGGAAGACTACCGACCGGTCATGACCGGTCGGCCAAGAGGGCCAGACCGGTCAAGACCGGCCAGCTATGAACGCTAGAGCTTCAATGAAGACAGCTGACCGGTCATGACCGGTCGGCCATGGCTGCTGGAACATGAATGAAAACGTCCGACCGGTCATGACCGGTCGAACATGCTTGCTGGATTAACGTTGAACAAGGCCGACCGGTCATGACCGGTCGGCTATGCTTGCTGGAGTAACCATCCATTGAGGCCGACCGGTCGTGACCGGTCGGCTGTGCGTAAGAAGTTAGAAACTTCCAGATATAGTCCGATTTTCTCTGCGCTGCGTAAGTATTACGCAATTTCTCGATTCTTCCGAAGTTGTGGAGCCTCTAGACTATAAAAGGACACGTAGGGATTGTTCCTAAGGTATCCTAGAAGGGTTCAAGCGAGGTTGGAGGCTGCAGAAGTGAATTGTGGAGTTCTACAACTCCTTGGAGTTTGTTTTTGCTGTTTTCATGTTTTTATAGTTGTTTCATGTTTCCTTGGATCATGAGCAGCTAAACCTCTTAGCTAGGGCTAAGAGGTGAAGCTTGTAGTGGACCCAAGATGTTTTAATTCGTAGTTAAGTGGTTTTAAGTGTGGAATTCATGATTATGAACTAAGGTTTGAAATTTATACAAGTTTTTGAGTAGTTTTTCTTAGTCTTATGATGACTCATGGATGTTTGGGAGAATTACTTAATTGCTTAATTGGTTTGTGACGGTCTAGACCTGTATGATCCGAGGAATCGGAGTGCACTCTAGTACTATGATCTTCATAAAGGGACTTCATACCAAAGTTCTATTTTTCTATTTTTCTAGAATATGTAAGGAACTGTGCATGTGATTTGAATCTAGTTGAAATCCTGATCTAGCCTTGTCTTGTGACAGGACTTGAGGATGGTTATGATTGTGAATTAGACCTTTTGGAAAGGGGAATGACCTATGCAATTGAGCATGCTCAACTCAGCCTACATTGAGTGAATCTTATGCATAGAACTTACATATGACAGATTGTTTAGTTTAACAGCTCTATCATCCGACTAGATAGATCTTAATATCGATTCTAGTTGAGAGAATGAGAAACCACAGCGGATTAAACATCAATGATTGCTACAAGTGGATCCTTGGAACCCTAGTGCCTTTTTATCATTAGTCACTTTAATTTAATTAAACTTTGTTACTCACATCAATTCTATTCAAAATCTGATTACTAGCTTTCAATAAACACTTTTTGATGTGTTTGTGAAATCCTACATAAGTCCCTGTGGATCGACCTCGGTCTTACCGAGATTATTACTACATCGCAACCCTACACTTGGGGAAGCGAACACGCTCGCGCAGCTGCAAGCGTAGGCTTTAAAGTACTTGACTGACGCCTCGCGCACTAGCACGCGCTAGCATTCCTTTTCAGCTGGAGCGCCCTCTGTTTTTTACGCACAGGATTCAAAGCCGGAGTGCGCTATAGTGCGCCCTACTAGATCGGGGCTTCGTTTTTCAGCAGAAATGACGTCCCCCTATTAGTGATGGGGCGCAACGGCTTCAAAAAAAGGCCCCTTATTTATTAAGGGCCCTAACGAGTCCGTCAGCTTGCTTGCTGGATTTTCAGCCCCTGGGCTTTGCCCAGGCCCTAATGGGGGCCAGCCGTTGCTTGCTCTTGCTGGCTTTTTAGCTATAGCTGTTGCTTGCTGGGGCCTTTAAGAGACAGGGGAGGAACGGCTTAAGGAGCTACCTTGACTAGCTGCCTTACTCGGTTTGCAAGCCCTTCCCTTCCAGGCTTCTGAGTTATAACTTTGAACTCCTTATCTGAAAAGAGAGCAATGAAGGAAGCGAAAGCCCCTATCATACAGGCGACCAACCCGTCGATCCTGACCCTCTCCAGCGAAGATGAAAGAAGAAGAGGAAATGCCGCTCAAAGGAGAAATGCTGCCGGAAGAAGAGGAAATAAGACTCGAGTCTCTGGAAATGTTTCAAGAGGGAGTTCCATGGGAAGAGGAAAATTCAGAAAAAGAGAAAGAAAAGAAGAAGATTGAATGGATTATCCCGAACCTGCCTCCGCCGCCGTCGCACGAACCATTTACGATGGCCGCGTCTGGGTGGATTGTGGTGCT